>JADNRY010000147.1:0-158354 GCA_015501585.1 Rhodocollybia butyracea | reverse complement strand
TCATCAGTAGGTCCATTGTGTACTGTTTCTTGAGGTTTAACCTGATATCACTACGTTTTACTTCTAGCTTGAGGGAGATCGATGTTGTCCTCATGCAAAAACTCTCTCATCGAGTCAACGTTATTCCGGTCATTGGTCGCTCGGATTCGCTTACAGTGAGCGAGTTGAAAGGATTTAAGAAGCGGGTGAGCTAGTGTTCTTCATTTCCGCTCTCATTTACCTGTATCAATTACTTGAATAACGCTTTAGATTATGGAAGATATCCAACACTACGATATCCCAGTGTATAACTTTCCCTATGATGTAGAGGAAGACGACGAAGAAACTATCCAAGAGAATCAGGAGCTTAGGGTGCGTCCGTTTCGTGTTTTACGTCTGCCTGCCGCCGTTCAGGCGAAAAGAACTTTACTGACTTCGTATCCCTCGTCCAGTCCCTTCTTCCCTTCGCCGTAATGGGCTCTGAAGAGGAAATCGAAGTCGACGGCGAACTTGTACGAGCAAGAGTATACCCGTGGGGTGTAGCTATCGTGGACGAACCAGACCATTCCGACTTCAGTAGGCTTAGGAGTGCAGTCCTCGGGTAAGCCTGCCTGCTTGTTCTGGAGATAAGCTTTCATCTCATCAACCTTTGACTCTACGTGCCTAGCACACACCTCCACGACCTTAAGTCTCTGACCGAGGATGTGCTTTACGAGACGTATCGTACCGAGAAGCTTTCTAGGAATACTCCATATTCGGAAGCTCGGTGAGTGTTCTCCGTGACGTGTTAAAGTTTTTTAATGACTTCGTCTATTTCTTTTCCCTCTTCTCCAGCGAATCCACGATGCTCCCAGAAGACTTAGCAAACCAGAGTGTCCGCCTCAAGGAGGAGCAGCTTCGGAAGGAAGAGGAAAAGGTAGGCGTCAAATAAATTGATAAACTATTTCATTCTCCCTTACGTCCCTTCAGCTCCGCGAAATCGAACTCAGAGTTCAACGCGAAATTCACGAAAAACGCCAACAGCTTTTGGCCAAGGAAGAGTCCTTGCGAAATCTCGAGAGTCGGCTTACCGCTCAAGGTTCCGATTCGGTCATTGGATCACCAACTTATTAGGAGAACTTACTGGCGTGTCTTTTCTTGGTTTTTTGCCTGCCAATTTCATGTTGCTGTATCTTTTCTGGTCAAATGTTGATATCAACACCTATCTACTTTCATCTACTTCTCGTACATACACTCCTACTACCTTCTGCATATTGTATACCTACCCTCTTTGTTGAATCGGAAGCAGGATCTGGACCTTTCTAATTATTGCTTGCTGAACATGTTCTACTATGTGTGCTTTCATAATACATACCTAGTGCATATTATGTAGCGTTGGTGCTTGTATGAAGAAAGTTTAGTGGTGCTTAACCTTCAGTTCGACAAAGTTCGGTGATGTGGTTATCACGTCTATTTCACATGCATTGTGGTATTTGGAATGGGCACAGGAAGTCGATTCGAAACCGGGTTGAATCATACATATACCGTATACGTCGAGTGTTGTGATTTCGTCCCAACCGCACTGATAAGCTCCTTTTCATCAGACACGCATGTTGAATGACGCCCAAACGGTTCGGTGGAGGACTTTCTGTAGCAATGCTGTCCTTTAGGAGATCTATAATTGTCTCAGTTTGGAATATGCCCTCAGCAGTCCTAAACCTCGATTAACTTTATGGATTTATTTCCAAAGCGCTTGTGAGGTACACATTTAACAGCTTCAGCATATATGGTTCGGTGGTGTAGTGGTTATCACGTCTGTCTCACATCTCTTCTCTGTTAACTTTATCGTGAGCACAGGAGGTCCCCGGTTCGAAACCGGGTCGAATCATAGTATCGGTAGACCCGTGAATTTTTCTTGATCCATCAATAACATAAGTTCCCTTTCATCAGACAGCACATCAACACTACATAGTAGCGATACATGAATGACCCCAACGTTTAATGGAAGAGGATGAAATCCAGGGATCTACCTTTTCGCGTAGTCTCAGTCTGGAATGTACCCCCAGCAAACTGCCTCAATTAACTTGTTTCCAAAACTGGTCATCATTGAGGTTTTTTCTTCTTTGTGCAACATGTCTTATCCCGAAGGCCAGTCTTTCCACTTTCTCAAACTTTCTGGTAGCAGTAAATTGGAACCAGCTGGAGTATATTTCCCGGTGATCTCCTATACTCATGCAGTACCTCCCTCCAGATCAACCATTTAGTATGAGCATGTACAATCTGACACACAACCATACACTACGCTGTTTTAAAAACTACTGCTTCCCCAAAGTTTATTTGCACCTGGATGTGAACCTAAAACCAGCAGATATCAACCCTTGAAGTACTGGACTTGTCATATCGAGACGTCGTTCTAACTCAACCTCAAGGAGGGAGCTGCAAGTTATATGATTATGAAGGTTTCGCTGACGAGAAGAGACTACGTGAACAAGAAGCGGCAAGTCAATGAAAGCTGATGTTTGGGGACCATACAACGCGAGATATTCTAGCTTCGGGAGAAGCGGTCTTACGTCTGTTTTTTCGTCCCACAAAATTGCTGCTATACCTTCCTTAGGAATTTTATATAGCCCAAGTTTTCTGACATACAGAAGGGCCTCGAACAATTGAAGCGCGGCTGTGTCAGACATTGCAAGGTCGGGGAGCACGCAGATCTCCAGAGGCGGCGAGGACCGCTTGATAAATTGAAGGATAGAGTCTTCCGCAGTCTCCGACGGTGCTGTCAACGTTCCAACACGTATGTCCAGTTCAGTCAAAGCGGGAAGCACCAGTTGGTCTAGGAATTGGACTATATCCTGTGCTATCCTGCGTTGTGAATGGACATACAATCCCCGCAAGCTAGTATGAGATACCATTGTCTGTGGGACAACTCCAGATGGGTCAACAAGACACAGAAGCTCAGCGTATTGCAAATTCTTTGCCTCTTTTAGTAAGGCAAAATGATCAGAGTTATAGTTACGAGGCGAGCGATGAGACAACGTCGTAAGCCCTTCCAGCGGTAAAGCAATTGAAAGTGGACCAGGAATACCATAACTCTTGAAACATCGCAGACGAGGGGAGAGTTGAAAGGAGAACGGCATATCGGGCATGTCATTTAAGTTCCCCAGTCTCTCGGACTCGCCAATAGCTACTGTTTCCAAGAGAGGTAGTGGCCCGCAAACAAGTGAAGCCAATGCGACCAGCTGTTTTGTTCGAAGAGCCGCACACAGGAACTTCCATCGCGGAGCATGCGAACACAAGAGGGCGATGGTATCTGTCGGTGACTGAGGGCCAATGGTTACAGACAAAGGCATATCGCCTGAGCGCTGTAGCTGAAGTGATAGCAGGAATGGTAACGCGTTTCGATTAGTGCTCCCTAAAACAGAGATGGTCGACCACAGAGTTGGAGACTTGGTGGTGACAAACCTCCAAGTACGAGATACCTGACCAAGGCGCCAAGGCGATTTCTTGGTGTCTATGGAAGAGGTTGAAGAAATGGGCAATGAGGGACTAGTTGTTATGGGTAGGCAGTCAGGTGATGGAGCGATAGAAACCTGCCTAATCGGATGTTCCTCGGCCATACAAAATCGAAATATATGCTGGAGGACCTCGAAGGGAAGTTCTCGAATCGGATGGAGCACAGTCTTATAAGCTTGGATATGCTGTTTTATCTTTGCTCGTTGTTCTGAAAGTCGAGTAATGCTAGCCTGCATACACACAATCTGCAAATCAATATCTGAAGCCATGCTCTCCGCCTCGTGAAGCATACTTCGGAGTGTATGCTCTTCTGGAGAAAGAACGGGATCATTGGTCTGTAGAAAGGACTCGACCGCTGGAGATAGCGGCGGAATTTCTCTGGTGTTGGACGCTCCATATCGCAGGCCACAATTCGAACACGCTTTTTCAGAAAGAAGCGAAAGCTGTGTCGACATTCCAACGTCAACCAGGAGCAATAGACAGTAATTTAGAGATTATCGATTATAACGCGTACTTCGTCGATGTTCTGGTTTAACTAATTGGGTTTACGTAAGTAGCTTGTTCCAATCAAGAAGGCCAGCATTTCTATCGGAGATACAGAGGGGCCAGCGATATAGATAATTTTATGATGCATTATGGAGGGGAAAGCAGGCAGGTAATGGTGTATGTATGGATGTATGTAGTATTTGCTTTAATGAGGGACATAGGATACAACGTTGGGGGAAAGACGATGCGGAGTAACAAACAATGAAAGCGATATATATACGATAATTGTGCATGCAAATTGGCAAGGGAGGAGAAATAACCATGATGTCCAGGAGCAGGATACTACCATTCGAATTCCCTGGAAGCACGATGATAAGTAGAGAACTCTATTACCAATACGCCGACGACTTACCCAGTACACTTGGAAAACAGATAGTCTTTTCCGTTTACATGGATCATCCCGTCTTTCAAAATACACTTCCACTTGTTCTTGACGCGAGCGACCTGGATGCAGAACTATCAGCTACAGATAACGAAAAGCGGACATAAATTTCCCGTACCTTGTCGTACGTGCAAAAGACAATGTCCGTCTCACCGACAGCACCCTCGTCTGCTTCCTCTTCGTCTCCAGTATCCGAATCGTCCAGGTCACTATTAATTGCCTCGTCTGCGGACGCGCTAGTTGACGCTTGTGGCTGCGGTAACGATGGGTGGGTAGACCGCGATGCATATGGCGGCGGCGTTTGAGAATCCTCATCAGAATCTTCTTCTGAAGGACCATCAAGTTGCGGAATCCGACCTCCACTGCCTCCACCACCGGATGTAGAAGCAGGAGGAGGTGCAGGTGCAGATGTAGAGGCTTGAGGGACATATGGCCGTCCTAGAGGTGCCCCATTTCCATTCGTAGGCAGAGCTTGTGCTGGCGGACCGGGAGGAAACGAAAGTACACTGGTTTGACCACCGTAATGAGGTGGCAGATTCGGACGAGCACCGTTTAAGACAGGACCAGGAAGGTGAGGAAGGGCGTAAGCCATTTGCGGAGCACTAAGCATGTACCGTGTATCCAATGGCTCCGCTTTTACACCACTAGGAGCTGGCGCAGCTGGAGCGGCTGTATAAGGGTTATGTGCCGCGTAGCCTGGATGACCTGGTATCACCATATGAGCTTGATAAGGATGATGTTGAGGGGCTTGCGGAGGCGGGACGTTGACTACTTCAAAGTCTGCGACATGAGACGCAATAACTTTGTTTTCCCATTTCTGAAAAACGACGATTAGCAACCAATAACTTTTTTTCACTACCTCTCCAAATAACTTACATTCTGCAATTCAGCAAGGACGTCTTCAGAAACACCATACTCTTCGAACTCGGGCTTAATTGCAGCCATGACATCGTCAATTACTGCTCGATATATTTGAGGCTCCAGAAAACGGACGTTATTATACTTGAAAAGCAGCTACATCCAGGAAGGTTGTAGCTTACCACAATTTTATTCGACATTTCTAGCTGCAACGCTGAACGCTGGCTGAACACGGTGCACAGCTGCGGACAGGTGGTGGGAAGGAAAAGAGTGGCAACCAGTATTTATAGTTAGTCAGATCACCCGTCAGAAGCGGTTTCAAACTCCGACCGCGTGACTCAGCGGCTGAGCAATGCCGAGTACTACGTCACTTCTAATGTTAGATGTACATCCCGCTCACTTGCTTTTGGTGGTGCCTTCTCCACTATGTTCTGTGGATTCAATGTCAATGACGAACGCTGGGGAAACCTGGGGCCATGACGTCTAATCCTTCCAGGTGTTTAAAAGGTGGGGGCTTTCTCTTTTCATCCTCACAAGTGCACCGTTCCAAGACACCTGAGTAATCTATAATGCCTCTCTTCAAACAAAACTCACGCGAAACTACTCCTCCTCCTCAGGAAGAACCTACTCGCAAGGGTACTCTCTTTGGGCGTCGCCAACGCTCTCCTTCGCCTGACCGCACGAACAAATCTTTCCATACTAGCCGTTCCTCAGACTCTGACAGCCTCAAACGTGGTGCAGGCAGCACACGCAGTGGAGGTCTGTTCGGACGTTTCGGCGGCAATGGATTCCCCCATAATGACCCGAGCAGTAAGTTTATTTTCGAGCAAACTTCCGGACGCATACTGACTACTACGCTATTAATCAGTAATGGCTGCTCGTCAGAAAGTTTCCGATGCTGAAGAATCGGAAAAGGCTGCCGACAGAGCTCTCCAGCAAGCCCGAAATCATGTCAAGGAAGCTAGAGACCATGTCAAGTTCCTCGAAAAAGAGGCTGAAGACGAGTAAGCTGGTCCTGTCTTCGGGGCACGTGTCGTTTACTCATAACTCTCTACTTCATTTTAGTGCTCATCGTGCCAGACTCAAGCAAGCCGAGGCCAAGATTGTTAGCAAGTCTGCTCGTGGCCTTGGAAGACACGGCAACTAGACCAAGTCAATATACCTATCTCTTAATTGAGGGATTATACCCGTCGACTTGTACTTGGAATTGGCTTGGAACATCGCTTAAAATAATACTATTGACTGATTGCATATGCTGTATTCTCATAGTCTGTAACGCTACCTGTATCTTCTATTTCTACAACCAGATATAATACTTTAATAGAGTGGATCATTGAGCCGAGACTTTACAATATTGATAATTGAGCAGCACTCGTCTTGTGTGCTGAGCAAGACTGAGGAATTCATTGAACCAGTGACTTGCACAGATTTAAGCATAGTGAGGATGATAAATGCGCACTAGCGCCATTTTCTAACTTGATGCAATGACAGTGGACTTAGACGCGTCGGGAAATATGGCCGGGCCGCCCTAGACCACTCGAGGCGCTTAATCAAGTTAATGTCAGACAAAACACGGGATTATCATTTCTTTCCTTCATCGCCATCGCCATGTCTTCATCTACCAAACCGATGCGCGAACAAATGGAAGAATGGGTTCGCTCTCTGCAGGACGAAATCGTACTAGCCCTGGAAAAACTAGATCCTGCTGCGCCAGAGTTCAGGCGCGATAGCTGGCTAAGGCCTGAAGGAGGTTTGGGCCAGTCCTGTGTCTTTGCCGCACCCCTTGCTGCGGACGGCTCGCCAGCGCAAAATTCAGAATTTATTCTGGAAAAAGCGGGCGTGAACATTTCCATCGTCCATGGTACTCTTCCGCCTCCGGCAATAAAACAAATGCGTGCAGATCATACTTCTATGCCTCTTCCAGAAGACGCGCCCGGTGGATTGCCTTTCTTCGCGGCAGGAATTAGTCTGGTCATTCATCCGCGTAATCCTCATGCACCAACAGCTCATGCTAATTATCGGTACTTTGAAATCACGGATCCCGCTGCCTCTGACTCTCCTACGAATGTCCTCGCGTGGTGGTTTGGCGGAGGCGCAGATCTTACTCCATCCTATCTCTATCCTGCAGATGCCACTCACTTCCACCAAACTTATAAAACAGCCTGTGACGCGTTTTCCGCTGATCTCTATCCATCACTCAAAACCTGGTGCGATGAGTACTTTTATATTTCGCATCGCAAAGAGACACGGGGCGTCGGTGGTATATTTTTCGATGACCTACATCAAGGTCAACACCAGCGTCTCACGGAGAACCGTCCCCGAGAACAGGCAGATGTCTTTGCCTTTGTCCAAAGCCTCGGTGCTGCCTTTGTTCCAGCATACGTACCCATCTTGTCTCAGCGTGCAAACATGGTGTATACTCCCCTCCAGCGCAGGTGGCAGCTTATCCGCAGAGGCAGGTATGTCGAGTTCAATCTCGTGCACGATCGCGGGACAAAATTTGGGTTGATGACTCCTGGTGCGCGCGTGGAGAGTATCTTGATGAGCTTGCCTGAGATTGCGAGATGGGAGTACATGTCGGATATGGGTGAGGATGCATTGTCAGAGGAGGGGAAGTTGATGGAGGTGTTGAGGAATCCGAGGCAGTGGGTAGTATAGATAATTTTTCTTTCGCTGTTGCATTGCATCCCTTAATACTTAACTAAATAAGTAACCGCAATTCTTTCATATTTAGCCAGTACGTAGATAAGGAATTTTATTTGTTAAATGGTGTCAAAGAGTCCAGAACCATATTGGAAGGAAGGAGTACTTCAATCCAAGCGAGTAAAATCGCCAATATCAAAGCGTTCTTACCAACCATGATATGTAGTCCGAAATGTGCCTCGACGCAAAAAGATATGTTCAATAAGGGTATGGCCAACGTGGGGATCGAACCCAAGACCTTCGCGTAATACATCAGTTACCTGCGCAATATTAGCACGACGCTCTAACCAACTGAGCTAGTCGGCCATCGCAACATTGTCTTTATCTTGAGACTTTCACGCGAAAAAGTGAATCAGAATATTTATTTTTTCCAACAAGTATGGATATACTAGTTCAACGTTCAACGTTCAAAGTCTGGCACGTTTTTTTCAGAGCCGCATCGAGTTGAGTTTTGAGCGAGGCTCCGTTGAAAACCGAAAACAAAGTGAAATGACGTACTAATTTTACAGCTTTCTTCCGTTCCACCATGGCAGACCAGGCCGAACACGCTTTTATCAAAACCTTTGTGAATACGATATCCACGCAGCCAGTGACCTACGGAGACGACTATCAACAGCCACCAGAAAATTCGTTGCGGAAAGTCCCCATTCTTCATGTCCCAGTACCGGCGCCACCAGCGCCAAAGGAAACAACTGCATCTTCATCTTCTAGTATGCTGTTCACCAAAAATATCGCGACTATTCTATTCTGATCCTATTCATTCCAGCCACATTAAATCTGACAATCAAATCCACGAAGCCACCTGCGACTTACACGCTTTCTGGGGTTCATCCAACTGACACAATCGCTTCTATCAAGCAACATCTTTTCAGCTCAAATCCAACTGCACCAGCACCGGATGCGCAGCGCCTTCTTCTCAAAGGAAAAGCTCTCGCTGATAACAAGCTGTTGAAAGAGTATACTGTGAAGGATGGAGACACGATCAACTTGATGGTCAAGCCAGGCGTGGAATGGAATCCTTCCGCACCTCCGCCAGTTATCAGTGCTCCTGAACCGACACCGGCACCTAAAGTAACACCCTCTGTATCTTCGTCGTTGCTTGAAGGTAGTCCAAAACCTAGCGGCAAGAGATCTCATCAGAGAATACCGTCTGTCGTGTTATCTCCTTCTCCATCGCACGATGACCTCGACGCGCAGCCGAAAAAGGACGTCCTTTTGACATTAGATACAACAGATCTGGCGTTGGGACCAGGCAGTACTGTTCCGAAAGAGACGTTAGGCTCGTATCATGTCACGATATCGAGCCCTGACTTTTGGAACAGGATGATCGCGTTTTTACGGTGAACGATCTGTGTATCTTTGACTTCTGGATGAAGACTAACTGGTTCTCATCTCCATAGGACGCAATTCTCGACCGAGTCTGATGCTTTAACTGCCTTTGAGGACTTTCTTGCCGCTAGTAAGGGTAGTCTGAGTGCAAGCGATGTAGCGAAAATCCGCGATCACGTTGGAGTCGTTGGAATGGCTGGTACTTGAGTCTTTGGGTTTAGATATGGGTTTTTACGGTATGTGTTTTAGTTGTTATGTGCGTTCACCTGGATCTCATCGCAGCCTAAAGTAAATGTCCTGGGTTATTGTACATACATTCTTTGAATGCCGAAAGCTATTAGTAGATCGTGGTTGGATCGAGCACTATTTCAACTTTGAGAGATGAGTCTTGAGCATCGTTGGTACCTTCGTTGTTGTGGGTAATCAAGCATTCCTCAATATCCGAATCTTGACTCTGCTGAGCGTCGATTTGCGTAGCACTTACAATGAATCAATTAAAAATGGCTTGCGTATCTAATTCTATTGATTGATTACATCCTTGGCAACGCCACACTCAGAAAAGCTGTTGACATTAAATCTCATGGATACAAGGATCCGGACCTCCAACGGGCAGAGATTTTGTAACTTGTCAGTTGAGGTCGCGTCGCCCCCTCCAGTGGACAAGCATTCTGTAAGCACTCACTATGTCTAACTCGAGTGGCTCTACTCCAAAAGAGGCGGGAAACCAAGAAAAACTTGCCAGATCGGTGTGTAGTGTTTGCTTGTTTTGTAGCATTACTCATTGTCCTATTAAACCCCAAGAATGATGAAAATCCCGATGTAAACTCCGGAATTGAACCGGTAAGCCTTGAGCCACACCATACCATATCTGTCTTAAATTTCTATTCAGACACTATTATGGAAAGAAAACCAGCCATATTTCTGCGCTCCTCCCAATAACGGAGATCCCTGGACAGAGTGTCTCAACTCGGTCAGAAGATTTGACGATGAAAAATGCAAAGGATGGAGAGAAGATATTGACACGCTCCTTGTATTTGCTGGACTTTTCTCGGCAACGGTCACAGCCTTTGCCACGCAGTCTTACCAATGGCTTCAGGCCACTCCGAGTCCGCAGGAGGCTATTCTGCTTCGATTCCTGCACACCACCGAACTTTACAATAGAGCATTAGACGTCACAACACTAGCGCCGCCTACCCCAGCTTCCGTTCGTATTAACGCGTTCTGGTTCCTCAGTCTCACCATCAGTCTCGCCACGGTTCTCCTTGGTATATTGTGCAAACAATGGCTTCGCGAATATCAAAAGGATGCCTCGGTTTCTCATCACCTCGCTCTTGAGCTTCGCCAGATGCGCCTTGAGAGCCTGCAGAGATGGGGCGTTCCAGGAATTCTCAATGTCCTTCCTTTGCTTCTGCAACTTGCCTTGGTGCTCTTCTTTGCGGGCCTGTTGGATCTCTTGTGGAGTCTACATCCAGTTGTGGCAGGCCTGATATCTGCCGTCATTGGATTAACCATGTTTATCGTCGTGATGACTTCTATTCTGCCGGCCTGTTACATTGTCATGGTGGGACAACGACAAAGGTCTCTTGACACGGAGATCTTTCCTTGTCCGTACAAGTCACCACAATCCTGGTTGTTTTATAAACTTGTCCTTGGACTTTTCTCCTTGGTCTCTCGAAGGAAACTTGAGTCCACAGATTGGGTATCATGCGACCTTCATTTGTTAAGGGCGTGGCTCTCGAGGAATCAGGAACTGTATTTTTGCAGCGTGGTCTTCAGTGGATTACGGTGACTTTTGGCGATAGTGTCGTGATGGCGAGACATATATTCCACTGTCTTCAGAGTTGTTCCACGTTTGATTTTGCATATGCTACTCAACAGGATCCAGAGTGCTCTCGTGATACTTTGAACCTCCAGTTTCTGGAGTCACATTCTTGGGATGAATCAGATTTTGCTGTACGGAGATTTGCGACTGAATTATCACTTCGTCAATTGAATAATCCTATGGGATCCTCATCCAGCGCGTCCAGCTCGTTACAGAAAGTGGCTTCACTAGTATACCGCGGTGACGGCGTACCTGACTTGGGTGAAGGTATATGTTTTTCGTTCACAATGCTGAACTCGGTTTGAATATTCCATTAGAACTCTGGAATCAAATAATTGCATCCATGCGAAATCACCTCACTACTGGTCGAGCATGCACCGATGACATATATTCACTCTTGGAGATTTTCGGTAGCTGCTGGCCTCCATCATCGCCAGCTCTACAGCAACATGCGTTCCTCCTTCTCGATGACTTTCGGAACTGGATCGAGCGAACTACGCCAAATGATCTGCTCCTTGCACGGGTATCTGAAACTATCTGTTCACTAACCCGAATTATCCACTACATAGTCCATTATTTCGTGACCGATTTGGTATCTTCGAGTCGATTTGCTGGCTTCGCCAAATTCGTGGACGACTGCACCATCACTTTGGACATCGATACTCAATCCTTGCGTACCGGACGATCAACATGGCAGGAAGCCAAGCGGACTTTAATAACTCGTTCGAACCTTCCTTTGGACTACTTTTCATTGATACCCACTTTTGTCTACCCTATTCACTCCGACTCAAGCTCATCGAGCACCTTTTCGTCAGAATCAAATTCGTTTAGGTGAGCCCAAAGCTTCAAGAGGCTTCAGAGTTGCAGATCCAATTGATTCTGCGTGTTTAGGTCCACGGAATCAATCGGCAATACTGCCTCCGCTCGATCGATACATAGATCTTCTTTCGAATCTGAGGACAGTACTTCGTAAATGCTAAGCGTAAAACGCGCTTCGTTCGACGTTAGTTTTCTTTCCTGCGGCAACATCGGTACTTAGTATACCAAAAATGACAATCTTCAACCTCAGCTCAGGACCGTGTGATCTGAAACTACCTACGGAGCTCCGAAATAGAAAATCAAAAATGACTCGATTCTGGATGTTTGACTCCGTGACTAACATCCATGATGAAAGTCAACTTCATCACTCTCGATGTATTCACGCAAATTCTCTTTCAAGGAAATCCTCTTGCAGTCATCCTCCTGGACGATGACTCTCCTCGTCTCACGCAGGAACAGAAACAACTCGTAGCCCGAGAATTCAACCTTTCCGAGACGATTTTTATACATGATGTTAAAAAGCTCGAAAATCAGGCTGATCCCAACGCTACTTTTACGATCGACATCTTTACCATTAACCAAGAGCTCCCCTTTGCCGGTCATCCCACCATTGGTGCAGGATGGCTATTATCTCGAATGTATCCTAAAGTGGACTCGTTCGTGCTGTCTACTAAAGCAGGGAAAATCCCTGTATCGAAAGTTCCTGGTTCTCACAATACAAACGGTGGCATTAAACTCCAAATCCCTATCGATTTCAAAGAACATTCTTCGTATCACTCACCCGAACTTAAATCTAAATCCAGACAATCACGTCTCGACCAGCCGACTACGTCAATGGCGTAGATGGTGCGGAGCCTGTTGCATCTATCGTGAAAGGAATGTCATTCATGCTCCTTCAGCTCACAAGTGTGGATGCCTTATCCAATTTCCAACCCATCACTTCTTCTCTCCAGATTCCAGACGAACATCTTGGCGCTTGGCGCGGGTTTAGCGCCTTGTATGTTTTTGTACTTGACGATGCCAACTCCCAAGAAGCAAGTGAACGTGGGTTAACGACAGTTCACACTCGAATGTTCGAAGGAGGATTCGAGGATCCCGCTACAGGTTCTGCCGCATCGACACTCTGTGGATGGCTTGCAGCTAGAACCCTAAAAGGGCCGGGATCTTGGAAGTTCCATGTGATTCAGGGCGTGGATATGGGAAGAGAAAGTCATATTGAACTGTATGTTGAAGTAGGTAGGGATGGAGAGATAGAAAAGATTGAATTAGCTGGAGGGGCTGTGGAGGCTATGCGAGGGACGATCACACTTCGTGTATGATTGCCTAGGCCTCCGCATTGGAGGGTATTGATGTTTTTGACCTCGAGTTCCTTTTTTCGTCTCGGTTTGTGCGGGAATCCGAGTATCTCATGCACTTATGGGATATGGAAACGTTATGTTCTTCCCCCGATAGCACCGTCAGGCCCTTTAGGTCCTCGTAAGTATCTTGTATCGGCCATGTATTTCTTAACACCCAATCCGAACCCATCCTAAAGTCTCTCCGGTTGTCATGCATTGAATTATAGGCGAATAATTACTGAGACATTCTCGTAGTCAGAACTGCAAGTTATAAATCGAGATCGCCATTGATTTGCTCTTGCTGCGACGCGACTGTTCACTCGATCCGATGCCTTGGACCTCCCTGCTAACCATTTGAAAACTTTTCAATACTTCCTTTGCGCAGGCGTGTTCCGGGCGTGTTGGATATTTCACCTCCTCTGTACTTTTTAGTCTCACTCGAAGATATTTAGAGGCATGAGATGACATGGAAACTTCCGTGAACCGGTATGTTGGTTTGTCTTGTGGACACTATATACAGGGTGAGATGGAGCTTGTCAAGATATTTGCTAGTTTATACACGATGTGACGATTCATGATCAAAGACATGGCTAGGTATGTGTCTTTGTCACTAATAAGTAATGCGATATTATGCTAAGGAGGACTAAGGCTAAATTTGAAAGGGGAGAGTCTCTAGTACGAGCTACAATCGTCTTTGAGCCTTGAATGATGATAAATAGGACAAAAAAAACACTACAAAGATACAGGGATGTTTGGTTGAAGCTGGGGGCTCGGAACAGGATTCGGGAATTTTGAAGGTGAAGTTTAGAGACGGAAATTGGATAACTCGCAAACATGAAACGAGTCACGATATATTATTACAGAAATATATACGCGCCAAAATGCCCCAAAAATGGAAAGAAAGACAACACACCGAATGAATCAAGGAGCCGAAGGAACAGGTCTAGGATCCAATAAACGCAACGTCTTGTCATCTTCTGGATCCCTTCGATATGGATGATGTCGTTTTAATGAGTGCAGTGGTGCTAAATCTCTCTGCGCTTGTGTCATACCCTGATGGGCGAATTCTCCACTGCGTCCAGATGATGCGGATGAGGGCGTCGGCGAGGCTGCCCCGTCATCTGAGCCATACGCAGAGTATGCCGTTGTTCCACGACTGTAATAGTCAAAAGGATAGGATTCGTGTAGGGAAGCTGGGACTGGTGAGACCAGGGCAGAGGAGGGATCAGAAGCGTGGAGAGCGCTTATAAGGTTATAGTGAAGTGGGTAGGTAGATGGATTAGCTGCACGGACGGGAATGGGAGCAGGATAGCCTTGTTGCTGAGACTGATCAACATAGTCTGGTCGAGAATCGTACCATGGGGAAGCAGGCTGGGTGGGAGACAGGGGAGAAGAAATCGAGTAGTTAGCTTCTGCCGGTGGCGCCGGAGTGTAGGATAGCCGTGAGGGATACTGCGAAGGAACGACGAATGAGGATGCAGGAAGGCTCGAGGCAATGACTCGAGGTGACGGAGAATATTGTGATTCTTGCTGATAATCAACGATCCTGTTTCCATTCTGGTACGGAGTACGAGTGGGTAGAGGGACATGGCGGGTAATGGGAGTCACAGCATACTGTGGGTGCTCCGACGAGCGCGAGTGCGAGAACACTGTGGCATACGACTCGTACATCGGCCCTGCGGCGTGTTGGGGTGACATAGAAGGAGCATACGGAGCGGGAAACGGTGCGTAAGTTCGAGTTGTTGATGTTGAAGCTGTATCCCGTGTCGTCGACTCTGCGTTGCGCGCTGGTTCATCGGCCTTGCCGCGACTCTTGGTTACTCGTGTACTCTTGAACGTACCGTCTGGAACTGAAAGATCTCCGACGCCAACGATATCATCAATCGTGCCCAGATTGTCCACTGTAAGCTGAGTAAAATATGCAGCTAGAGACAGCATCACTACAAGCAAGAGTTTGACGAAATATCTACTTACTGAGATGCCATTTTCTTTTGCCTTTTTCGGTGTCTACCCAAACAGAATATGTCTGCTTGACCAAGGGGTCCCAATCTCTCGGTGCCTGAGGTTTTTCAGATCCACTGCGAGCCTTAAGTCAGAACATGGGAGCCGATAGCCTGAAACAGCTTGCCTTGGTTGTCCAGAATCTGGTGGACTATATTTTTCATAATAAAATAGAAATTCCTAAAGAACAATAAGCTGCCGCGGAAGCAAAAAACAAATTGATTTGTTTACTTACATCTCTTACTCTAGACGGGCTCCATCTGCGTCCCTCTGTAAACCGTTCAATGCCGAGCCCAGTAATCTCTGTAGCTGGAGAGCGCTCTTCCCCTGGTACAATTTATTGTTATTGTTTACTGGCCTTGATTCACGACTCACAAGCATAAACGCATCCAGAACATAATGCAGACCGTTCATCCGAGTCTAATCTCCTTGTCACCATATGCAACTTGCCCTTTTGCACCGCATGAAATATTTTGTGGGCGTCCGCCGTCGAACGGATACGTATATTTGTGCACGTTGGTTGCTGCATCCTTAGCATAGCAGGAGACATGCGAATCTTGCTATTCCAATTCCAAAACGAAAGAACCAGGCTGACTCGGGCTCGATGAGAGAGAAAATTAACTGGCCAGTTTTGTTTTGATCCCAAGTTTTAATGGTTGACTAAAAAGCGAGAAAGTGAAAAGCAAATCGAAAGAGAGATAGATGGCGAATAAGTAACACGAAGAAGAGGCCTTGCTTCATTAAGTAACATTAAGTAGCCCGGCTTCTTTGGCCGCCGATTCAATCTGATGATCTCTGATGCTCACAAGTCACACCTTACGAACTCTAACACTGTAAATTTTTAATCTTCCATTGCTGTGTTCATTGTTTTCGCACCTTAATTTCACTTCCACATAACGGTTAACGATTAATGAACGACCTCCAGCACAACGACTTCTGAAGCATTAATAAATCTCAACCGTTTGCACAATTTGGGCACAATGCGAGTGACCCAAAACTTCGTTCCACTTATGGCACCCCCGGTTCTCCTCTAAACAGGGACGCCTTGGACTATGTCATATGCCGTCTAAAAAATACTTCTTACAGCGACGCCTAGCCTAACAGAGCCACAGCAATTTATTGGCCGCTGATCCCAACAAAAAAAATGAGCATTTTGGACAGCTGGGGCCGATTTCACCATGATAAAACAGAACGGAATTTAGCATGATTATGTACGTTACAAGTCACTATGTACCCTAACCCACTAAATCTTTAGATCCGTGAAGCCATTACTACCCTCAAATTCTTTCTTCACATATGCATACCCCATCGCACGCACGCACTCGCATCGATCTGGATACACGTCTAAAACCTGGCTGCTCTGATACTATCACAATCTTCCAAGGCTTTGGAACCGCAGGGGTCACTGTCAGCTCTTCCGAAAGTCTTTTTCCGCCTTCATCAGGTGTGCTTCTTTGAGTGTCGCTGAGTTCGAATTTCCATCCCCAAAAGTGACAAATGCGTGCATTCTATCACTTTAAACGAATTACGACACGGCCAACTATGACTGCTTTCCTCCGTGTACCTGCATTTAGAGACTTCATTCTATCGCAATACGGGCAAGATACACCTTGTATATCACCAGATATCGACTTCAGAGATAATCACTACGAGCCGGAGCTCTGGGGTGCTCTCCCACATACTATGAAACTCTCTTCTAGGTCTGCGGGACGAATGATTCTTCTTCGCAAGTATTGGTGGGACCCTCCATCGTTGTTCTTTTCCCCGCCTCTCTGACGTAGATGGACGTATCTTGGGTCTGTATACTCATACACGGGCGTATACATCGCGGCATGAATGTTTTCTACACTTACTCGAGCCAGAACTGGAAAAGTAGTATTCATCAAGGAAGATCCTCGCTTTTAGGTGCTTTGGATATTTTTTTTTACTCCGACGGTAGGGCGAAGAACCACACCTGACGCGTATCATACGGCTGGATGGAATGCAAGTATATTCTGAAGGGGGTTTCTTCGGGATCCAAAGGGAGATTTGCAAATGACAAGCGATCCCGCGAAGCATTTCCGAAGAGAAACAGAAGCACCCTCAAACGGGAGCTCGAAAAAGAACAAATCGAACGACAGAAGCTGTCTTGTGTAGTAAAGGCACGAGGACATTGTATATATGTAGGCTGAATCACACCCCAGGACGAGGCTCGCGTTCACACTTACGAAGACAGAACAAGGACTCAGAAGAGCGTTTCGGAAGCTAGAAAATGAACCTTGGGCCTTGAAAACGAAGATTTGTGAGCGACAAGAGCGATGTACCTGATAAGTTATCGAGATTGAAACGAGCGGAGAAATTTTCTGACATCCGTAGCATTTCTATTCCTTGGACAGCAAGGCAAGGCTAGTCCATTGGCGGCTTGGAGATCTACCGGCAGGTGGTCCCCGTGAATTTTAGGGTGTAGATGGTGACGGACACGCTTTTGAGAGTCCGACTCGGTGTCGCTTTCCTGAAAATCCACTCCATACAGTGATATACAGTGTAAAAGGGTTCACCGGCTCGGAACCTCGATTGACGGTCAGACTTTAACGGCAGAAGGGAGTTAATCGACTTGAGGTTTTTGGGGATTATTACACAGAATGTCAAGGAACCCCTGGATACGAGCTCCCCGTTATTACATTGGCTGAGCGATGATACAGGTGAAGTGGCAGAGGAGGAGTTTATTCAATCTTTATAAGCATAGTAAGGATATCTTGGGGAAAGGATGGGAGAAAGCTCCTAGTAAGTGAAGAAAACCCTATCTTTCGATATACAGATGTCAAAGTACTAGTCTTGGTCCGGACCCAACGAGTAATCTCACTCGCATTATTCATTTATGACCACGTGTTAGTATTTTTGCTATCTATTCGACAAGGAAAGTATTTTACGAAAAACAGACACAAGGGGAGGTTAGGTATTTGAATTGTCTGACCTCCCCTGATGGCCGTTCCTCAAAATTTGCTCCCCCCTCGTCGAAGAGAAAGTAGAATGCGTCCGCGTGACCATGGTGGAAATGCATACATCCTCATCTCCTCAACTTGAAGATGGAACGAAAAAGTTTAGATAAGATAAAAGAATTTCCCACAGTGAAGAGGTTTGATTATCTATATTAGGATAATCTATCCATAATTCCAACATACCTATCAAGCGCACTGGATTTTTCCAAGAAACTGGGGCGATACTTGATGCGGCTATCTTACAGCGCCCATAGGGCGGTATAAAGATATAAAAATATAACGTACATCTATATGAAGTTCAAAGTCCGCCTCACTTCTACCAGGTTCAGAGTCCATCGGACCTGGTCGAACCTCTTATTTTTGACTGCCAATCACTGATTCGAAGCTAGCTTGAAAACCTGAAACAGCATATAATTTACATACTGCAACATAGTGACAAATATCCGACTTCATAGACAAGTATGCATAGTTTATTCGACGCTTCAAACTCTCGACACATTTTTGTGGGATTACCTATGATCACATTCATGACGCAGCCCTGGACGAGGTCCGCATACTTACAAAGCTCTCTTCTTCCGAAGTCACTTGGCATCGAATGTGAAATCATCGACTTATTTAGCACCAGGCCTCCCACAATTCGCACCGCGGAACCACTGTGGGTGGGGACGTCAAGAAGTATTCCAGATAGATTATCCATAAGCCTACAGACGGCATCATAAACACCTACGTCGTGCAGGTAACAGCACTACCAGAAACTACAAGGCGTCCAGTGACACCAGTGACCCGGAGTTAAACATTCCCAGCTTGTTGTTCATGATCCCAAAAAAACAGAACCTTGTTCGGCAGTTAAGTAATCTCCGTGCAGCCCTTTGTTCTTCGCACTTTAACTTTACTGCCTAGGGCTACTCTACGTACGTAGTGTCCCAAGATACTCAAGAACACACTAAGAATTAAATTAGCCAAGTTGAACTCAGAACCCAGAATAACAAAGCACTTTTTTTGTTGCCTTCTCACTCCCGAGTCCGCCGTGTAGTAGCGTGTAGTATGGAAACGGTGGCTGCTACAAATAAATGACAAGGGCGCATGCATCTTCTTTTCATGCATCTTCTCCTATGCTTTCTAATCGAACATGACCTAGTGCTCCTGAGCCTGAGAGTCTCCGAAGTGAAAACGGGAAGGAAGGGAACACGGCATGACCCCTAAGTTCGCCGGCTCCGGCAAATAATGACATGGTCCTTACAGGCTGCAGTGACCTGAACAGACGAAGAGCTCGACGTAGATGCAGGGGCGGGGAGTTCCCGCCAGTGTCTTAATCTGTCCTAATCCAGCAGTAAGTCGGTACCTTGTTTGACCCCGCCGTTTGAGTGGTCCCAGCAACACCATGATTTATCTAGGACTAATTCATATGTCAAGGCATAGTATACATACTTACACAGACTTGTACATACATACATGGGTACGGGCGCATGCGGTGGCCTATGAAGGGGTTAGATCAGAAACGATGTAGGCTTATTAACAATGACTGATATAAACTTTCATACATACATAGACGATTCCTAATCCAGATTCCATAGCTCCGATTTAAGACTGGCGAAAGAAAGGGGGCTCAAGCTGAAGATTGTTCCTGGGTAGTCCAAAATACTTACACGCTACAGCACTGCTTCTCATCTGTTCCGTCGGCTAGGTCGATTTGTCGAAATTAACTCACTCCGAACTTCTTTAAGTTGAGATCATTTTTTGGAACTGCACCCGGATAGGAGGACCACACGGTCCTGCCTGTGCTCGACGACAGGAACTATGGACGAACAGAACAGAACTGCGATGTTGTCTTCGATTAAGACTAAGATCAGAGTTCATTTATGTATCAATGGATTATCATTCCTCGTGTACACAGATCGCCAACTGAGAACAAAAAGCACTGTTGCGATCTACAGGGCTGATATATCAGCTGTGACGCACAGCTACTAACTACAACCAAATTGTGGAAGTGGGTTTCGATAGCCGCGCGAATAGGGAGCGAAGATAAAGAATAGACTTGGAACGATGAACAAATTAACAGCAATTTGGAATCCATATCAGAAGAAGATGGATGCGTGAACCCGTTCTGTTTTCGATGTTTCGGTGAGATCCAACAATGCCAGTCTCGGTGCACATACTACTATACCAGGCTGCCAGCGAGAATTGACTCGGAACTCCGCGCGCAGTTTCAATCGGGCCTCGCCGACACGGCATGGTTAGTGTGAACCCTCGCATATTATCGCGATATTGCGGGCTTCCTGTGGGCGAGAAGCATGTGGGTATCCTTGATTGGCCATGGTACTTCGAAGTATACTTGGACCAAAGGTCACCGTCAAGCGGCTACGTCAGAGACTGAAAACGGACAAAGTAAGGTTCAACTGAAGGCAAAAAAAAAATTGTACCATATGGCATGGCGTCGCATAAAGTACCTGTTACCGTTGAGAAAAGGTGGTAGACGTGTGTACATGACATAAACCGAAACACGATAAAGTGTAGGAATGGAGAGGCGGCAGAGCAAATCGATAGCAATAATACAAAAGAGGAAGTGTGAAAGGCCGTAAAGATGCAGGTATTACAAGTTCGTTTCTAAGTTGCTAGCGAATCGCAATAATCCGTGATCAATAAGTACAAGGTAAACAACAAGCCCACCGATAATAAATCCAGTGAACTTTCATGTACGGTATATGTAGCGAGGATCGAAAAACAAGGCCCGGAAAAATCTGTGGGCGTAGTGTGGATAAGTTATAAGCAAATATCTGTCGTCGGAACGAGGAGCAGAGTAAGCGTGTGTGTGCCAGCGACAGGCCCCGTGCAAAACGTAAAAAAAAGATTTTTTTTACACAGGCACTCCCGTAAATGACATCAAAGCCTCCTCATCCAATGGATGTCGTCGCGGAGGAGGGATGTTTTCGAGGTAAGCTAGAGGAGCGAGAACTCCCCCATCCGGCGTTGGGCGTAATTTAAACCTGTCCGAGGAGGGGGGCGAACGAGGCGGCGAACGAGTGGGTGAACGTGGCGATGGTGGATGGAGTTGTGAATGTGAATGCAGGATTGAATCCGCTCTCGGGCGGATTACTGTGGGGTCATAATATGTAGGGGCAGTCGTAGTGGGAGGCTGCTGCCGAAGGGGGTACGGGGCGTAGTGATGACCTGCACCTGCATAGGGATTTACCGCTAGCGGGTCATACGCCGAGTTGGCTGATGATTTGGGGTTCTTTGAGCGCGCGCTTTTGTACTTGCCTGGTGGAACACGTAGATTTGCGAGACCAGGAATGTCGTCTATGGTATGAAGATATTCCAGGGATTCCTGAGTGAAATATGCGACTGATTCACGTGTAAACGACGTGTGTTTGTGGACGGGCAGAGCGACTTACTGAGGTGCCATTTTTTCTGGCCTCTTGGGGTTGCGACAAAGACGGAATATGTTTGTTTAATGAGGTTTTCTCGGTAGAATCCGCGACTATAATGGTGCGGAGTCAGACTGGTCAAAGCGTCAGCTATGACAATGTAGCAAGGGTCGAGACTTACGGGCCATCGGATTCTGAAGCAAGTTCCAAGTCGGCCGCGTCTGGTTCTTTCTCGTGATAGAATAAGAATTCCTTTGGAAGGGATGAGCATTGGTGAAAGAAAAGAAAGTGTGGTTACGGACATCTTTCACACGACTTGGACCCCATCGAATGGAATCTGTCCATCGTTCAATACCAAGCTAACAGAGGGCCCGGGTCAGATCGTGACAATCGAGGAAAAAATCTAGCTAATCTAGCTTACACCAGTAGATTCAGAATTGGAGCCTCCTAGATGGCGTTAGGACAGGTAGCTGAAAGAAAAAAAGTACATACTCTCTTGCCAGATGTACACACAGCCCGAGGAGATTGCTCGGCGTTCTTCAGTGTCGAGTCTGCGAGCAACCATAGGGAGAAGATTGAGAGAAACAGCGTGGAAGAGTACGTGGGCGTCGGACGGCGAGCGGACTCGCAGCATTGTGCATGTTGGCCGTTGCATTTTGGCAGAAAAGAAAGGCAGAAACGGAAAGCAGAAAAGCAGCGGATGATATATATATATATGATGATGGATATATGGCGTTAATAATTAACCTATAGGCTGTCAGGGAGGAGAATAACAAAGCCGTGATGGGTCAATTCACGGCATGAGAATCATGATCACATAAATATTTTAGAGTTTGAACTGGCGACTTGTTTGCGAACCGGCGGTGGATTCCCTTCCCCTACAATACACGGGAATCCTATATGAGCCGAGCAAACAACTAAGAATCCTAATGGAGATCTCAGCCCAAATGTTTAACACGGACGCTCTATGCAATCCGCTAAAAACGGCTTCCTAGCACGCTTTATAGGTGTGTTTCAAACGAACAAGCCACAAACTCTGCTTCATCTAGATTCTCAGAGCCGCGGGTCCCAAATAAAGTTGTCCTTGTACTTTTTCACCCAACAACAACAAAAAAACATGTCCTTGCCAGGCGGCCGCGATTGCAATCACTGATTATGATGGAATATCATTCCCCGGGCTCTTCTCGGCCTCCGCCACACTCAGTCACAGGTTCGCAAAGTACTCTGCTTTTCAGGAGAACAAGACAGAACTTTTCTAGCCTTATCAGATCCCCCTACCCCCGGCAAATCCGGACAACTTTATTTCAACCTTTCAGCGTAAAGACTCAAAGCGCTGCAGGATCGATGATAATCTGTCCAGCCAGGTAAATCCCACGCAAAACCGCGCCTCGACGCATGTTCAGACGCGTGTTCTCCTGTACATGTTTTTCGTATTTACGAAGACGCACTGCTTCAACGTGGCCACACATAATCCGCTCGCAGTTAAGCTATTTACCACCTGTTTGATCAGTGAAGTATTGATGAACCGTCTTAACAGCGTCGAGTACAGCAGCGGGTGTAGTTTGTTGCATGGTTTGTTGTCGATGTCTTGTTGGATGCAGGTCGGATGAACACAAGAGTACGTCCCTCGCACGTCTAGTCCTATATACTCTGCGGCGTTCATCCCGGAGATAAGCTTCTTTACAGGGGCGCGACAGCCAGAACATTACTCTGGCTCGACTTTTTAATTTCTTGCGCATATTGAGGCCACACTCTTGGCCACACTCTTGGCCACACTGCCGCCATAGTAGTACGCGATCGTCACGTGCTGTGACAACCCGCCCTCGGCATTCCTTGCCATGACAACTTTATTTTACCGTAGGCAAGTGGTGGCCATACCGGTTATGCCTTCCTGTGCTAAACTGGTAAATCCAACCTAGCTCTTGAAGGACTGATATTCCTTGATGTATTTTTAGCAGATAAGCTGACAAAGTTATCTTTCAGTGAACTTAAAACCAGGTTTGTATAGACCTGAAGTGCTCTGCCCTTCTGCAACCGACAAGGGAATAAGTTATCGCCGATAATCGTTGAATCTTTGAATACAGCAGTAGTATCTAGATAAAGACTATACATATTCATACCTTAAAACGTTCAGATAAAAACGGAGTGTCCCCAAATGACGTCCTCCTCAGGCTCCTTACCGTGACATTCTCCTGCCATTCACGGGAACCCTCCAGAGTAATTCCGAAGGATCATAAGTTACATTTAGGAGTTTTGAAGGACTCCACCCCTGGCTGGGCCTGAGGTTCGAAGACAACTATTCAGACCATGGGCAATTATTCAAGAACCCGGGTTCAATCCGGAATGTTTTCAAATAGATTATCTTGACATTACGTCGTGTGATGCGCAAGGTTCGAATTGCCTGCTTGCGCTACTAGCGCAATAAGCTGTAGATAATTTGCCACCGCAATGGGTGTTGCATGCGGTTGCTACCATTGTGGCTCCGTCCGCATTAAATTCCCAACGCCACGCCCCCTCCAAACAACTAGGTGATAACGGACTAGGTATGACAAAGCAATTTCTCCGCGATGAAGCCCCAGAGCAATGAATAAAGAGGTACCTCTTTTGAAGCACGCACATATAATCAAAGCGACCTGCCAGACCAGCGTCTCTTTGCTCCGCGGTACGCAGTGTGCACAAGGTGACAAGATTCATTCTTGATCCATTAAGGGATAGACTCTGACTTTACGATTGAACGCATTTACACAGAGTTAAGTATATCTACATGCTTGGTGTCTTAAGCACGGTACACACGGTCCGAAAGCCACTCAGACGTTGACTAGGTTAAATGAGTTCATTCAGATGGGTCACTGATAGAGGACTCACTATTCGGAATACCACACAACTTCAGACCTTGGGGAAAGAGCCCGTTTGTAGCCCGTGGAATTCACCGTGAAACATGGATCGGGGAGACAAGCCCACCTGCCTCTGATTGGAGCCCGATACCAAGAACAAGACGCACTCCGGTACACTCCGGTATAGAAAGGACTGGCGAAGGAATCCGTTCCATCCGACATACTTAGGTCTAGTGCGCAATGAAGCTGTTCAATAGTGCATCAGGCTAGTATCAATCCGTGGAGTCCAGGTAGGTAGGTAGAAGGTGGCAAGCAAGGTGAAGATGGGGAACTGAGCGAGGGATTCGAAGGCGGACTCGGAGATCCAAGCTGATAGTCATGGATTACGGCGTGCAATTAAGCTGCCTATCATCTAGGATCATTAAGAAAAGTATAATTATAATTATAAATTATACATAGATCGACTTCTACGCTTTGCTTTTGTGGAAGGTTTATCGAAGCATAGCAAGAATCGTAAACGTTGAGCATGAGGTTCTAAGTTAGGCTTCCGTCACGGCCGGAGTGGTTTTCCCTTCGATTGCATTTGTATGATGATTGCAAAGGTGATAATGTTCAGTCAGTGCAATAGCCTGCCTGCCTGTGCCGACACCGGGGTGCTGGGGGAGAGTGAGAGGTTGCATTAGGTGAAGTTGGTCAGGGAATGGAACGAAACCTAAATAGTACATAGTAAGTCTCCTAGCACATTTTTTTAATCACTGAAGTTTACTTGCACGCGGTGTCAGTATAGTCCCATGGTCCACTTGACTGTGGAACTTAAACCGAGTCATTTCCAGGCCCCATGTCAGCCGCGACACTGGATATTCAGCGTCTGTGCCTCCAATCTTGCATTCGTTTTGTCAAGCGTAACGCTCGAGTTTTAATACACCGCAGATGTGTCCACTGGCTGTATTTCTGGTACCGAGTCATTTCCAGCCTCCCATGTCGGCCGACGAGGAGGTGACACTGAATATCCAGCGTCTGTGCCTCCAATCTTGCATTCGTTCTGTCAGGCATTGCGCTCGAGTTTCAATATACTGCAGCGTCAATACGTCTGCTGGCTGTATGGCTGGCGCCAAGTCATTCTCCAGCCTGCATGTCGGCCGACGAAGAGGCGACACTGAATATTCAACGTCTGATGTGCCTCCTATTCCTTTCGTCAGGCGTAACGCTCGAGTTTTCATATACATACGCAGCGATATTCAGTGTACCTCCGATTTTTCGTCGGGCTCAACGCTAAATTTTGAATATACCACAGCGTCAGCGCTCCTTGTTCTGGAATTTATTTCCTTGAGTCATTTCTAATTCCATGTCGGCCGACGAAAAGACGTCACCACCTCTAATTTTGTATTCGTGTTTATCGGGCCCAACGCTAAATTATGAACATCCCGCAGGGTGTTCTTCTTCCCAGTCCCATGTCAGCCGACACAGAGACGTCACTGGCAGTTATTCGAGGTACCTTCATCTTTTGCATTCGTGCTCGTCGGGCCAAACGCTCAATTTTGAATATACCGATGGGTAAGAAACACTGGAAAATCCCGATGTGTTTTGATCTGCACGATCGTATATCAGAAGTAGTTGGATTTCAACAAAGTGATAGTACATGACTGACAGGAAGCAAATAGACGGATACGGTTAGGTATCATTGATTTTGCTTACCAGTCACAAGCCTTTACAACCAGCTCAGCGATTTTTTCAAGACCTTTCTGATCTTCCTCGTCGAATCCAGCCAATGCGAGACAATCTAGGTCAAGTACCCCAAGAACTTGATGCCCGGAAACTAGCGGACAAACGATCTCGCTTTTGGTCTCCCCATCGCAGGCTATGTGCCCGGGATACACTTCAACGTCAGGCACCAGTTTAGTCTTTGCATCCATGTATGCGGCGGCACAAACCCCGCGAGCTTTATTTGGAGTGACATTGATGAATTGACAAGCCGGCTTTCCGCAGAACGGTCCTAGCAAGAGCTGTTTATTCTCGCTGTTCAGGTCCGTGGACTTTGGGAAGTGACTCGATTCGATGTAAAATCCTAGCATTGATATCTAGATCAACAAAGGCATAACAAACCAAAAGTTTTAGGCCTACATACCACACCAATTTACGGCCTTGTCAGTTTCGGTTCCAAAGTGAGCTGGGAATGCAAGTAGGGCGTTGTAGATCAGAGCTGATGTATTAGCTAAGTTGGAAACCTTGGAACATGGTAAGAATTTCTGTCGGTAACGTGGAAACGGAACGAACCCAGTTTCGTTGACCATCAAGTAGTGGTTCAAGTTGGTCATAAACATGCGACCAGAACTGAGATTTAGTCTCGATTCTATCGCCAATGAGTTAGTAGCAGGCAACTATTTTCACGAGACCGCTCACTCCGCTGGAACGAGCGACGATTCTGCGTGTGGCATTATGATTGTGGAAGCTTAGACGTAAGGCGCAATTGAGCACAATTTTTTGAAATTCAACGAGATTAGATTAGATTGTCGACTAGTGGAGCGCTGAGACTCGGCTAGCGCTTACCTTCTCCTCTTACAACAACTTATACCTCTTTTCTTCTCGATTCGTCTCAGATGGCTCCATACTTCCAAACTGTTAAAGTGAATCTCTATCTAAATCCTTATATTGACGTCCGTCTTAACTGTGTTATCAGTCGTTTACGGATGTTCCAGTCACCGACGCTGGCGTCGATACTCTCGCCTTTCTGGAAGCTTGCCAAGGCGTACTAGTCTTATTTGGTATGTTAGTCTAGTACGCCATGTGAACACTTGGAATTTAAAGCTCCCTAGATATTCTTGGTTCAACTGCTTTCGGTCCCGTCACCTCTGATATAAAGGGTAACATTGTTGTGAGTTTTATCTGTCTATCAGGCGAAATCGCAACTAATCCATATCCTTCTTAGAAAGTCCGAGCACGATATGATGCGGCACCTACTCAATCGACGACGCTGGAAGAACTTGTGAAGAATGAACAGGGCGAGAAGAAGCGCCCTGCCACTGAGGGTTTAATGTGGCTTCTCAGGGGACTGTCATTCACCTGTGCTGCGCTGTTAAATGCACAAGCGAACAGTACGGAGGAATTATCCGTTGCTTTTACCAAAGGATACGACACCACTCTCAAAAAGTTCCACAACTTCATCGTCAAGGGTATATTCTCAGTGCGTGCATTCACTAATATTTTGACATGTCATCTAACATCAAGATGTGGATTATTAGGTCGCCATGAAGGCATGCCCTTACCGTAAAGACTTCTACGCAAAGCTCGCGGCTGATCCAGCCGGAGGTCCGTCGACTCCTGACAGTATCGTCAACGAAGAGCTGGACAAATGGTTGGCCGCCTTGAACCTCATCGTTAAGAGGATGGAAGCGTTCTACGAGAAACATGGATACAACAAAGGCTTTTGATTTTCTCTTCTCCCCACAAGTTGGCTGCCTGAATACTAAATAAAGTAACGAAATTAATGCAAACTCACCTATGTCATACGAAAGAATCTATTTATATATTCGCTACCAGATTCTGATGAATCCAATCGCTGTTTTAATTCTGGCGAGTGCGTAGCTCATCCAGCTAGGAATTTTAATTTAACCTCTTGTATAATCAATCCTCTTTCTGATCTCCAACCTGTTCGACTACTGGTTATTCTTGACGGACCCCTTTTTTTTTGGTACGTTCATGGGTATGTTCTCACATGTACTGCTGCAACGGGTTTTCAACTGAAGACCGAGTGAATAACGGTTGAACGGAATGCCTCCCCACTCCATGATTTACCAGTTGGCATTCCGAAGTTCTCGATGATGAAGATGAGATGGATGAGAGTTCGAGTTCAACAGCCCGCCAGATTGGACCCTAATCCTGGGATACCAAATTGTAAACATTAGAGTCTATTCTCAAATAGCAGCTGGACGGGGTTGAGTCTACTGGGGCTCCGCAATCCCGTCTTTCCCACTGCGATAGACACGCTTCGAATACATCGCAATCGTTGATTGTGAGGCTGAGTACACGGTAAATAAACGCATCGGCATGTGAATGGCATTTGGTTCAGTAATCTATACAGCAGGGAATCGCAAAGAATCTCAAGTAATCTTGGGGTTTACTGGGTTTCGAGTCGGTGGTGGCGACACGAAACAGATACGCATCATGATCACCAAAAGTCAACTGGCTCAAAGTTACCAAGTGGCAAGATGCGAGGGGTTTGTCAAAGTTGCGAGCAAATTGATATCTGGAAACAGTCGAACACCGCTTGCGCCTGATAGGGCGTACTATCATCGAACTGAGCACATGGATTTGACACCAACTTTGTTAATGTCTAATACATCTCCAACAGTAGCGTTGAACATGATGTGATGCAGTAAGGTTGTGTGGCAGTTTGATTCAAGGGCCGACAGTACGCTTTGTCCAAAACATAACTGCCAATGAAAATAAAATAAAATTGGGTGTACTGTCGCAGACAGGAAAGGAGCAAAAATGGAGACGGCGTGCTGTAGACAGTACTCCCTCGGAGTCCCTGGAATGAATCCGGTTGAAGACTCCGGATAGCGAGTATTAACGATGGAGCAAATAATGAGTTCCGACATCCGCTGAACATGCTTCAATGAGACTCGAGCATGTGGGCGAACATGTCCACTGAGAACAACCTTCTAAAATGGGGTTCCAGCACTAGGAGGTTTAGTATCGGACCAGCGGTATGGGATCAGACCAGACCATTCTTGGAACAAGGAGGCGGAAACATGACAGAAGTGGAAACGGGCCCGGCGGCTGGACCATGAATCACTGGCCAATTGTGGACTAGCGATGTGGATTGACCAGACCATACGTTAAACAAAGAGCGGGGAGGCGCGGCAGTGACGAGAATATGACGGGAGACACGGCATTGGATGCTGGGCAAGTAGATTCCGTTTACTGAGATCTGAAGACCCACGGAAAGAGATCCGAGAACCATCATGTTAAGGCTGATGATACTGCATCGAATTGGAAGAATGCAAGAGGCAGTTCCCTCGTTATCGAGACATAGCACCCGACCCGAGTTATTCCTCGCCGCAGCCATTGGAATGCGTAGCACCTATCATGCTGTCCGAAGATAGATAAAGTTCAGATCCTAAAACAGCAGCAGAAAAGGACTCACATGCACACGGAACCCTTGCAAAATTGGTAGGTCAGAAAAAAAAGGGGGTGGCAGATGCGTTGCTAGCTTTCGTCAAAATGCATATTGTTCATAGACTCGCGCGAGTCGAACTTTACACCGTTTAATCCAGGTCTGGTTTTGCCCTTGCGCGAATGCGAATTTTGGCCCTGCGATCGAAACTGAGAAAGTTCAGCTCTGGTTGGTCATTTGCATGACAGGAGATGGTTCTAGTTGAACATTTCGTATCCGAGTGGATGGGGGAGGTGGCGGTCCGGTATAGTCTTCCGAAAGGCTTCGTCCGTGACTTAGTGGTTCGCCCCGAACTTTTGGCGTCGAAGTCACGGTCGAGGAATCATGGTGTCTTGGATGGGGGCGTTCCGTATACGGGTACTTCCCATTCTTTAATCGCCTCGGAGTATCTCCGTTCGAATAATCTTGCGAATTTTCCCTGGACAGTCGAGGAGATGAAGCCTGGACATCATCTAATTCATGACCCTCGTGGTTATCAAGGAAAGGTTCGCGCTCGCTGTAGCTTGAGCTGGCACTGTCGAAAGATAACCTGGCGATAATTGTGTCTCTTGTGGAAGCTGCGATGGGAAGTGCGGTTAGGATGGTATTCAGTGACGGCGCAGGTGATGTCGCGTAGCGAGTGTAAAGAGGTTTGTTGAGTGGTTGACTCTGTACTGGAGGTAAGAATGAGGGCGAGGCAAGGGCAGACGCTTTACTCGGCGGAGGAAAGAAGGAAAGTCGTGAAGCAGGAACCCGCCGTATGGTAGACGACGAGAATGCTGATCCCTGTGATTTCCCGTTCTCTACGAGAGTGGAGCTATCAGGCTCTTGGGAAGAAGAGAATAACACGGTTGATTCCTCCGAGGAAGTATTATGGAGAGCAGTTTTTGGGGGAAGAAGCTTTATCCAGCGGAATATATAAAGTTTTTCGCAGATGGATGGAATCTGAGGGCCATAAGTGATTGGTTCGCCTCAGATCAGTAAGATTAATGCCATATTTCAGAGCAACACCTGCTAATGAATCCGTAGAAGAAACCTGAATGCTTCAATATCGAATTGTAAACAACAGAAATCCAACAAGCGCGCTTACTTCATGTACAATGACTAGTTGTTCAATTTCATTTTCTGTTGAGCTATCCAGCTCATTTTCATTCTCTGTTAACGGAATATCCGTTGAAGAACGTCCATCCAAAATACGCGTCAGATGTGGCCTAGTGATTCCAACATCTTCGAAAGTGGTAGATAATCCAGCACTGCGCAAAGGGTGATGGTCATCGCTATTTTTTCTTCTCTGGTCCACCTCGGCTCTCGCTTTAGCATGGCTGATGCCTCCGGAACTGAGAAAAGAATCAGAAGATAATTCAGAGATATCGGAGCCTGATTTAGAGGCCACCCTGTGGCTAGAAGACGGGAAAGAGTCGCAGTGTATAGAGGAAGAGGAAAAGGACCTCGTTCGATATTCTACGGGGGTTGCAAAGGGGTTATAATCAAGCTCGACCACATCGTCCATGACGCAGAACGAGAAGAGCTAATGGGCGCTAATGATTTGCACACATTTAGCGCCCAAATTCTGCTACCAAAGTAATCGCACACATCGCAACTGAGCAAAGCAGGAATTCTGCTTGAATTTTTTATCTCTTCTCGTGGTATGAGGAATCAGAAGAATCAAGAAGAATCAAATATTATTCACTGGTGAGCATCTCAAAACCTATCTGTCTAATGACACCCTCTTTCAATATAGCGCTCACTCAAGCTCCATTTTCGTCCAGCCCTGTAATCGGCGGAATCGCGTCAAGGTCGTGTTTTTCGTAGGTCGTTCCGAGGCAGGAAGGTAAGGGACTCTGCGACTTTAGATGTAACTATATTCGGAGGATCAACTATGAGCCAGAATTCGTTTCCGAACTGCGTTGCATCCTGCTCTAAACAGACTGTCCCGAAATGCTGCTAAATACTACAGATGAGATTATCATCCAAGTCCTACGTCAATCCGCCAACTTCCAACATTTTGTACTTAGCCTCGACCCAGATGAGTGAGCTTCTCAGTCATTCTAATATGGCACAAGCTCAAGCTCTTCTAATCATCGATTTGAATCGAAATTTCGGACTCGATCGCTTATCTTGACAAGGCATTCAGCGGCGGGAAAGTTGGAAGGTTCAAACGTTCATAAATCATCCTGCAGCTGACATGGTTCCAAGGTGCAGTCATCTTTATGTCGATCATCGATTCCTGCGTTCACCACTAAAGTCTCTCGCTGATAGCAAGGCTTGTGTATTGAAGGGGAAGCAGGATTAGAGGGTTAATGAAACGACGTATCCGCATGTTGGAATTCTTTACTGCCTTCTGACTTATGATCATTTCATCGTATCGGTTGATTCGGTGCCGCTTATTGTGTGTCTAGCGGGTTCGTAAACCTCTTCTTCTTCAATCTCAGTGAACGAGACCTTGGAGCCATCGCGAATCCGATAGTGGTTCTTTATGCAACCCCGAGACGCCCTTGCCAGCCGAGGTAATCTTGCAAGAATCCAGCATTGGAGCTTGTAGGCCTCGGTGTCACTGTATTCTTCCGGACTGCCATCGCCGCAACTTAAAAAAAAAAACCTTGTCCTCGTATTGCGATTATCGATGAATAACAATATTTAGAATCTACCTAGGCTCAAAGTGAGCGCTATTCCTTTCTCTGGATTTCAACAATTCGGACACATGCATCGAACCCACGGCTATTTCGTTAACCCATACAGGCCTCAACCTACCTTAGCGTGGGTCGAGTTCATACTAAAAACCGTATATGTATAATCTTGAAATAATCTACGCGTGTTGCGTGCATTTCATTCAAGGTAGTGTACTGGAATAATTTTGATAGATGAATCAGTGATATATATGCGCTCACTTGTTGACTCTCATCGATTTCATCCTCTTCGCTTCCTAAAAAAAGCTAATGCTTTCTCACTATACAAGTACGCTAAGATCCTCGCTACTTATTTCAGGCAAGGGATGGTGACGTAAATCAGAAACGGGATGACTATTCATTGAACAAGTTCAAACCCCGCTCCAAACGCCTACCACTTTTTGATGCCAGCCTGCGGCGGAGTTTGAAAGATCGGAGTCCCATGAACCTTGCCACCAGGGCCCAAACCTTGGTAACCAGGCTTGTGGGCGGACGAGGTTTTCTTTGCAACCTATGAGCGACTGGCCGGGCCAGTAAAATTCCTTCAGTACATTCAAGGGGGAGCTATACTCCAGATATACTGTCGATAGCCTGCATCACCACGCTCCTGAGACACTTCAAAATTTTAGTCCGCGGTCTGAACTCTGAACTACGCTATGATACGACAGGAAAACACATTTGCTATAATCAAACTTTGTTAAAATCGCGATTATCCCGGACGATGTTTAGAGGGAGTTTCCGGGGGCCTGCAACTGGGTAACTGGGTCGCGATTCAGAGGTCCTCAGGCGGCCAATGCTCGGCGGGTTCAGTTCCATTGAATAGAGATCACAACATACGGGTGATAATCATTGTGTCCCATCTTTCAACTCACCCAAGCCGACTCAGAAACATAGACCTACCACAGCCTGCCACTGTATACTGATTTCGTTCGAGCGCGAAAAGCCCCCATGAGCTTGAAGACAGAGGACTGAGAGTGCGGAGCGACGGTGTCGGGTATACAAGTTAGAGGCCAACTTCGTTCACTAATGAAAAGGTAAAGGAGGTGCAAGAGACACTTTTTTTTTAGAGGTGGAGTCACTTCCCCTTCCCCCAAGATCACATGCGGAGGGCCAGAAAATACGAAGAAGATTCTGGAAAGCAAGCGTGGCGCATAAACTTTCATCAGTTAATTGACAGTGGACAGCAGAAAAAAAGCGGTTCGGGGCGAAAAATTTAGACTCAAACCAATCCCTGCTGTAGAGAGGTGATGTGAAACCACTCCTTCGCCAACACATCTGATAGTCACTCATCAGTGTGTTGAACAAAAATGACTGGCTCGAGCTAGCTAAAACTAGATGGCAGATATGTTTCTGCCATTGTCTGTATACCTCAGTTAGCCTAACATGTGTTGAGATGGATTCATTTATAGATGAGGCTGACATACGCACCGAGCTACTGATCAGACTTCAAGTTGAAGAAAAAACATCCATGACTCGGGAAGGGTGGGATGGGAACGGGTTCATAGAAGTCCCCCTTTTGCGCCCTTGGTTAGTAGCTTTTTTTCACGCTTGCAGTCGCTGCGGTTATCCTCGTGGAGGCGGGATAACCCCAGATCGGCTCGATAGTGGAGTATTAGAGTTTGTAACGAGTCCGCGAAACAGAGGAGCCAACAAGGGGCATCCAAACTGTCCGATATCTGGATCTTGTGATATCAATTCCAGGACCTACCTACCGTCCATACAAGGAAGAGATCTCATCTGTTCTCAGGATGCTGTCTGACGTCCAGTGACTGCAGCTCCGTTCTTTGTGATTACATGCAACAGTTGAGCAAGGTAAGTACTTAGTGATCCGAACTTTCGTTCTATGAGATCGCGCACTTCGACGATAACATTGAACGAGGTTTGGGCTCGTCTCCGTGCGAGTGCGTACACATGTCATCTCCGCGAACTCGTACTGTTGAGCTGAACCAGGAGGTCCTAGTAAACAAGAACGCCACTTGGTCTACAAAGCGCCCAAACATGCCGAGTCAGCCGTCAACCGCTTCGGCGTCTCTCATTCGCTTCACTTATCGCGTTCAAACGTTCAACCTCAATTCAATGGCCCGGAAGAAAATTATCCTACCACTCACAAGATCGTACTTCTCGGAACTTAAAAATCGAGGGGTAGCTCGATTGATTCACAGAGTCGGACATTGTCCTGTAGCTGACAACAAATGCCTCATTTTGCTATACAGCTGTGCTCTTCCCTTATCCCTCAGCCTTTCATACCGGGAAAATAGCACGGAACTTCAGCAACCCGTCCGGGTGCAATGGACTTTGACAACAGAGAAGCAATGGATTCGGCCTCTGGTCGCTGTAAAAGAAGCGCAGCGCCATTGCACCCGCTGGTCAAATTCGAGGCCTCAGGCCTCAGGATCCGTCTGGTTTCAGTCTCCTTTGTACTGTGCATGCTCTACGCTCTGGATCTTGTGGCAATGGCTGTCAATTTATTTCACCGTTCGCTTTCAAGTCGACGCTTTTTTTCTCAGGCTGAAGTACTTTCACAACGACCAGGCTAAAAGGAAAACACTTGTAGCCTTTGGGGTACGTTTGTGTTATTTTTTCCCAAAGCCAATAGCCCGCTCTAAATTTCTAGAAGAGACTGCGCAAGAAAAATATTGAGAATCCATTGGATGTTTCTTGCCACTGGATAGCGATGCACTGGCTTCTCGGATTAATCTACGAATAAGATAGGACTGCCACTGGTGATATGGCCTGCCGATGGTTCCTCAGCACATTTTTCGACTCGGTAGATCTGGAACGCCGCGAGGACTCGTTTTGAAGCTTGAAGAGTTAGCTATCACAGAGCAAAAAATCCGGCCAGTACTCGCCCCGAATGAAGCCTTGAGAGCAAGTATAAAGTCGTTGGCTCTTTTTGTCAAGTCTCCAATTTCAATTTGATCTTAAAAGAGTTCGTACTCGTTCACTGTCCCTCTGCCTCTTGGTCATACTAGTGCTGACATCTTTTTCGATAGTACAGGCTTTTCGTTGAGCTATATATTGATACAACCAGTCTTGATTTTATCCGTCGTCTTCGAATAGTGGGCCTTGTTTACTTGCTCTTTTCTTGTTGGATTCCTGACCGATGTCCTGTTTGATCAGAATACCGAACGTGACGGTACGCCGCGATTCTCGCCTCGTTCTAGAAAAATGCGCTCCCTGTTTATTTTCGTCGTTGTTGCAGATGGTCACTGAAAACCTTTCCCAAACTACCCATATGATGATCCGCCCAGTCGATACCGACGTTTTCACCGACAAGTTCCAGATTGAGGGCCGATTGGACCCAGAAGCCACCGGGGTGTTCAGGCACTTGACTCTCAGGATAAATTTCATGCTGAACAACACGGACGTTGACGTCCCCTCGTTCTTCAGTGTTGGTGCTGACAAGACTCCGCCCGAGTACACGCTCGAAACCACTTGGTTCAGCATCGATCAGTTCGAAGGCTTTCCGAAAATCATCGGCCATTTTGGAAGGGGAAACCTTTATGTGAAAACTGACAAGGGCGTCATCATCGAAGGGGTTATTTTTGGCGGGCCCTGCGAAGAGCAGGCCTTCATTGCTTCTGGAGTTTGGATCTCTTCCTAGGTGAAAGAACGTTGCTGTTCCAGTATCAATTTATTGCTTCTGTTCTTTCTGATTCAGTTCAAAATCAAATTTCCGTACGTCGTTCAGCCAGCAAGTACGTTTTCCTCAGATGTCGCTGAGAAAATATTTTGAGACCGAATAGCGTAGGTTCCAAGCATGTAGGCAATGACTTCGAGTCCTCGATGCAACATGTGGAAAGAAACCGAAAAAGATCAATTGAATGGTAGATGATACATACGACGCTAGACCTTCCTGACCTTCCAGAAATCTCAATTTGGTGACGGCCGATGAAAAATTCACCGCTCCCCCAGCCAATTTCAATTGTGATCAGGAAACAGCGTGTCGGTACGTTCACGAAGGAACCGACGAAGGGGAGCGAAGGGGAAGGCAAGGTACCACCAATAGGCTCCGTGTTTATAAATCTAACTAGTCCTCCCCGAGTAGTTATACATACTGACGATATAGACCGATCTATGCCTAGACAGATGGCTTAGTACTTAGTCCCGGCCCAAGTTTCCATTTACAATTGAATTTCTCATTCAAGAATGACTATTAATAAGTCGAGTAAAAGACAGTATGTACTGGAACTTTGTGCAAACCGGAGCTGTAATTTGCTGTTGCGTAGGATTGAATATTTGGATGCATACGTATACAACGTACGACGCATGGAAGCGAAGTGCAGTGTACGTGCACGGAGGTAGGATGGATGGCCTTAATCGTAGCCGAGTTACTGCCACCCGGAGCTAGATATTTGACGTTTACGAGGTTGCTGCTATAAAAAAGCCAGCAAGCTCCAATATTTCCTCGTCTTCGAGCCCTTTCAGATTTTGGTGCTTGAGAACTCGGAGGAAAGAGTGAGGTACTGGGCTACCTTCACCTGAGTTTTAACTGCATGATGAGCAGTGCAGTTGAAACTCATGTGAAGTCTCCCAGTATCGAGCTGAGCACTGAAGCACTGAAGCACTGGAGCACTGGAGCACGTACTACTTAGGTCTCGTCGGGGGTATTTTCCTGGACATTCACTGCTGCGAGTAAGTACTATGTAAATATTAGGATCCACCGAGGGTTAATCCAGATAAAGAGGCAAAATTTTAATAAATAGAAACAAAGACCACTTGGTCGTAAACTGTCAGCCTTAAATCAGTATTGACCAGCGCAGTGGTCGAACCTGCAATCTCCTAATACATATAGCTAACGTCTCTGCAGAACATCGTAGTCAGACGCGATGCCATTTCGCCAGGCGGCCACGTCTATTCAGGAGCGATACTATCTGCGATGTGCGTGCGCTAGCTGAAAGTGGCCACCAGGCAGCGAGCTCGACTCCCGCAAGGTAGATTACGGACACAGAGATGCTAGCCACTTGCGACCAGCCTCACGCTGTGTACACGGCTCCAATTGGTGACGAGGTATTCGCCAAGCTTATGTACATATACATAGATGAGAGAATTTGGGGGCTTTATTACCATTTCAAGTACAAGTTATATACCTACGATGATGGCTATGTAACGTCGGCGAGAAACCAGTTCCAGAAGAGAAAAGAAAATATCAAGTCAACAAGATGAAGCGCAGTTATAAGGCTAGTCAAGAGTACTGTATAGATATTGAGACGTATTAGTTCTCCTGAAGATCAACTGAAGGTACGACCAAACGTGTCGGTCACTCTCAACAATATGAACAATTGGGTACGACCGGGCAAACTACCCATAATAAGTTATGATAAGATAACGAACATGCCGAGAAACGGCCAGTACACATCACGGCGCTTCTTGTTGCGTCGCTGCTCTCACTAACCGGACTCACTGCGCCAGCGTCAAAAAATATCGGGCGAAATTATCGCCGAAAGTATTGTTGTAATTACTTACCTTTTTCAATAAGAATTACGGTTGAAAAATCTTATGAAAAATACATTGTAATTGATTGTCTTTTTCTTTTGAAATTTCGCCGGTAATCTATTGTATATTTCGCTCGAAAAAGGCAATGAGATTACTTATCTATTTCCCTCGTGATTAATTAAAATTTTCGAGCGAAATTTTTACAAGGTAATAACTGGAAGTTCGGTCATGTGATCTGTACTGGACAACACTTCCTGTCTTTGAACGCGACTTACGGGATACTGTATATGTATGGCCGTGCCAGTCGTCAGAACAAAACTCCAGACATAAAATAACTACACCTCCATCCAGTTCTGCCCTCATATCCGCCTAAAGTATTGTCAGATGTACATCACATGACCGAACTTCCAGTTATTACCTTGTAAAAATTTCGCTCGAAATTTTTAATTAATCACGAGCGAAATAGATAAGTAATCTCATTGCCTTTTTCGAGCGAAATATACAATTGATTACCGGCGAAATTTCAAAAGAAAAAGACAATCAATTACAATGTATTTTTCATAAGATTTTTCAACCGTAATTCTTATTGAAAAAGGTAAGTAATTACAACAATACTTTCGGCGATAATTTCGCCCGATATTTTTTGACGCTGGCGTAGTGACTACAAATGTAGTTGTTGACCTGGCGTAGGAAAATACTAGTCAATATCAGTGCTTGGATGCGCAAGTCGGAATCCGGGATGGGTTGGGAGGATGTAAGCTAAGTGGTCTAGCCAATATCTGAGATGAGTTCAGATTCCGGAACTGTATTATCGATAACTTGATATCTAGTAGGTATTCCATCTTTCGCAAATGCGCCCAATGTAAATCTACCATTCGCCTCGACATATTCGTGCCCAGCGCTCAGTCTTCATCGACATCGATCACCGCGGGAACCAATCTCATTTTCGTGTTTTCATCCACCGTGGTCCTCTCTCGTCCTTCCCGGTTCCCTTGTGGACATCTTTCTGTAACTTTGCGGAACTGGATCATCACCTTTTCTCTTCACGCCGACTCTTCCTCAAGCTCAAGCTTCATCAAACATCAGCCCGCGTTGGACGAAACTTGGCGCTACTCATTGAACTGGCAGTATTGGCTTTTGAGTTCCGCAACTCAATCTCAATCTAGATTCTTGAACCTCGAAACATCAAGAAACCGGAAACGCAGGACGACGCGCTACTACTCATAACCTCTCATTCTTCGCTGTCCTATGTCCTCGACTCACACTTTGCCTTTGCCACCTTGCTGCTCTTTATCAGGATTATACTACCCTATATATTAGTGATGGATATTTCGGCGGAAGCTCAATCACCAAGCTCTCGGTCCTGTACATTCCGTACTGAAACTACCAATCCACTATCTTGGTGACGACGAAAGGTAACTCGGTTCTTTATATTCTCAAAAATCTGTGCGATGTCAGGTTCATCCGCCGACCCTCCAATGGGGCTTCCTGGCCATAGCCCAGCTGCAAGTTCAGGATCTTCAATCCTCAAATCCTCTCCCCAAGTGTCGCTCGAGACCAAAGGAACGTCTGAATGTGCGGTAGGAAATGTAAATTCTGGTAAGATGCCATCCACTATGACCGTCTGTGAGGCTCTGGCGTCTGGCTTCTGCCTCTTTCGCTGCTCTACGATATACTTGCTATCAGATCCAGCTTTGATAAAAGGTGATATAGAAGCATTCAATATTGCCATATCATCTGGGATGAGCCCAGCTCCGAGTTGTCGTCGTCGACGTTTGTTTCAAATGAGGAACAAGAGTAGGCATATCGTAACCAGAGCAATAGCTCCAAGCGCACTACCAACAATCGCTGGTGTGTTGGATATGTGCATCTCGGGTGATACAACAGATTGAGTTGGAGAAAGTTGATCTGTTGCTGTTGCTGTTGTGCTCGACACAGTCCCAGTGGTAGTGGTTTGGAATGAGTTTGTGCTGCTGTGTTGCATCCTGGTTTAGGTTTAGTGAAGACCAAAAGGACAATCGAATACCCACGATCCAGCTGCTGAACTTCGAGCAGATTCTACGAGAGTATGGTTGGCTACCAGTAAACTTAAACTGAGAAAGATTAATACGGCGGATACGGAAAGAAAGAAAACAGCTTACGTCGTGGAGGGGGGTACGAGCACAACGAAAATAGGACTTGCTGCAAAGACTGTGGTAGGGTCCTCTGTGACCGATATTCTATCGCCAACATCACTCAGCAAGGCGGACAGAACGGAAATAGGACTGGTAGGCTACTGTTGCAAGTTCGATATGACCTCCAAAACAAAGTTTCGAGGAATATCCATTATAAGCACTAGTGAAGGATGAATCAGCTTGAAACATACCCAGACGTCTCCGTTGGGGTGAATGTTAATGGTATCTCAGTAGCCTGCTCAGATGGGAAGGTTCCAATTGCAGTTTCGCCATTTTGTGCAGTGAACCTCAGTATAACACTAAATGCTGTCGGATCGGAATCCGTTCGAAACAACGTAGCTGAAGAAGTTGCACCAAATTTTACTTTTTAGGGTACGTTGAAGGTGAAACTGGCGGCGGGAAGCGTGGTCAAAGAATAAAAGAATATTCATTTCCCATTAATTAAGAAACAAACGTTGGAGTGGAAGCCCTTACAGTTTGCCGATTGCTTGAATATGCAAACTCCGCATGCCCAGCAGTGAAACGGATTTTCAACCAGATATATGTGTAGAAGGAAAAAGAGGACGGTGGAGAAGGAGCGAGATTTTGATTGCACATGCATTTATCGTAACACCCCCAACTACCGACGCCCAGAAATGTCGGAATTCAACTGCACAACTTTGTTCAATATCATACACATCATAGGCATCATCATGTTCAACGATTAACCAAATACAACTGCCTCAAGGAAGCGATCCTAGATTGAGCAAAAAATGCCACCGGCTACGAGAGTACCATTTGAGTAGAGAAAATGCAAGGACGTAGTAAGGGGACTCAGAGATTGGAATGAGTCGGAGAAACTGGAGATATATGACGCTTTGACACTGACGTCATGCGCCACCCTTTAGCTTCTACAGATACTGGAATGCGTGTATATAGGGAGATGCTATGAGGTGTAGATAGGGGCTGACCTCAATGGAGCATAGTATAGAAGTACGACTGAGGAATAAAAGTCTCATTAAGGCGCGCAACAACGATCATTCAAAGTACTACGAAACAGATGTATTCCCTTGACTACACTGCGAGTTAGTCGAAAGTGCCGTATAGCTCGCCAGGCGGGATTCAGTGAGAGTACCATCCAGTGATTTTCAGGCGTACTCCTAGAAGTATATCAATAATGAAGAGCAATATTGATTGGAGAGCACAGTAACGAAGCAATATAAGTACAGACACGACACACACTCCAGAATCCAAATACACAAGCAAGCTACTATGGAAGTACTGTTTATGTGCACTTATAGGAGGCAGCGCCGTCCACCTCACCAGCGCCTCCTGTACAATTATTCGTCCTAGAAATATTTAAAGTCAGTTTCTGGTACTCAGCTGAGATAGGATGAGGAATCTACATACGAGAAGAATTCGCATGTCGCGCCTCCTGAGACGATAACAGAGGTGATATTGGACAACGTAAAGGGGACGCATGAGCCGGCGGCGATGGGCGCGACAGAGCAGACTCCTGCGGCGGTGCAAAATTTAATGTTTACAGGACTGACCGCCTATGTTTAAAAGGGTAAGCGCAGGATATTCATTGGGCAAGGGTACGGACAACGTACAGGGGCTGCAGAGGCAGCGGCAATGAAGCCTGCGGCAATGAGAATGACTTTGGAGAGCATGTTGGTTATGTTTACAAGCGCGTGGATTGCTGACCGAAGTGAAAGGAGTGAAATCACTTAGCTTTTATATGAAATAGGAAGACCAGAAGGAGATGAGTGTTGAGAGTATAGTATTCCCATCTTATGTCGCTGGTGCCGATGTCATGCCAGAAGCTGAGTTTACAACCACTGGATTGTTCTACAAGATGATTGAACCTAGATAGGATTTCGATCGTGCACATCGTACTAGCTTGAAAAGCTTAGGTGTGGCTTCTGATACTCATAGCTCGGCAGTCGACGGCAGAACAGCTGAGTGCGGTATCGGTGCATATGCGGGGGATGCGCTGATCCATTGGCATCTCCACTCTTTTTGCGCAGAGGCTCTCCGTTCCTTGAACACCCATTCTTCATAGGTATTTATTTAAAGCACAAGCTCTTCTCCCGAATTTGCCGGAAATACATCAGGGGAGAGTGAAGACCGTTTATTGATATTCAAGTACTTACCTACCATCCAAGTGCTTACCTACAGATGTCCTCGCTCGTTTACACTCTCGTGTGCTTCTGAGAGTGAGTTGTCTACTTATATACCTATATCTCGAGTACTGACTTCAAATCGTAATAAGTATGTGTATGGTTAACCCGAAATGGGTAGTGTCAAAGCTATATTCCCATATCGTCTAGTATGTGACACGAGTTAGTCGAAAGTACACTTATAACCCCTCATGCGGGACCCAGTGAGAGTACCAGACGTGGTCCGGTTTGCTTCATTGCATTCGTACCCCTAGAAATATATCATTCAGCTCAACGGTCAATTTGGAGTGATTTAGAGAAGGATCCATACACGAATAAAGTGCATTGTGAAGTAATCATAACAGAGTCGTTGATGAAATTGAAACAATTCCGTTTGGTAGCGCTGCATGTGGCGAAAATTGGATTACATCCCAAGGAGGGGAAGCAAAGTTGAATGCTTGGATCACCCGACTGTGTTAGAGGATGAGTGCAGGATCTATATTGAACAAGAGTCCAAGGGACGAACAGAAGGGGCTGCTGAGGCAGCGGCGATGAAGGAAAAAGCAATGAGGATGGTTTTGGGGAACATGCAGCTAAGTACTTGGAAGCTATGGATTGCAGACCGACCGAAGGAAGTCATCTAGCTTTTATAAGGACTGCCAGGAGGAAACGGATGCATCCATTTTCCGAAAGTATATTCCCGGATCCTACCTCTGTACTCGAGTCTTCCAACAGTCTAGGTTTAGGAGTTGGCCCGTGCACAACCTACGTTGTCGTACGAGAAGATTAAAAGCCTTGGGACGGGTTTTAAATTGCGCCGTGCCACACTGGATCACTTTCTTCTCACAAAGCCGCTGCGTTTACCGAATACCAGACAGTGCGGTTGCTTTTACGGATCGAAGGGGTTAGAAGGGTGAGAAGGATGAGACGGAGTAGAGCCTGAGGTTCGCCAGCATAGTTAGATATCAGTGATAGTGATTGGACAACACAGTAAAGCTGAAGCAATACAAGTACAGACACGTTCCGACGTTCAGCACTCGGACCACGCCGCGTAATAAATTCTTCCTTCCTTCCTTCCTTCCGAGTACACAATCACACATGGCACTACTCTGGAACAGTGCATTTATAGGAGTTACTACCTAGGACAGACCCACTCGAAACTCCTTCGCAGTTGCTCGTCCTAGAAATACTCAAAGTTAGTCTCTGATCGGACTCTGTTGAGATAGGATATATCTACGTGAAGAAAGCGCATTCTGCGCCTGAAATGACAACTGAAATGACATCAGGGAGAACGTCGAAACATACGCCTGCTTCGATGGCATCGGTAAAGCAAAATTCTTCGGTGCTGGTGCAAAATTTAATGTCGGGTGGACGAACTATCTGTGATCCTAGGGGTCAGCGCGGGGTGCACATTGAACAAGGGCACGAACGACATACTAGCGCTGTGGCAGAGGCAGTGTGAATGAAAGCAAAGGCGATGAGAACGACTTTGGCGAACATGCTGTCAGGTTGGTTTAGTATTTACAAGCGCGTTTAGGTACGGATTGCTGACTCTGAATCTTTGAACTTTGAAGGGTTTTTATACCGAGTAGTACGGTCGTTCCCATCTTATGTCTACCGCTGGTGCCATGCTGGTGTCATGCCAGTGTTATCCTCGATGATGGACCCTGAGTACTGAGTCTGAAGATAGACTTGTGAGCTTTCGACCACATTGTGGTACGAGATGATTGGATCTATTAGACAGGTTGTCGATTGTGCGCGTTGTACTAACTTGAAAAGCCTAGTAGTGTGGCTCTTGACATTCATGGCTCGGCAGTCGACAGCAGAACAGTGTGCGGTATTGGCGCATTATGCGCGCGCCATTTCCACTCTTTTCGCGGAGAGACGTTCCGTTTTCCGAACACCGGACAGGGGGAGAAATTGTGCTCTTTACCCTTCCCTCTTCCCTCTCCTTCAGGAATACGGGAACTGAGTGGAGATGAGCGCTTGAGCCTGCCAGCTATAAGAGAAGAATGATATCGATTGAAGAACACAGTACTACCAATGGGAAAGTGAGGAAGTACAGACACGACACCTCTTCCAATAGATAAACGAACTAGGTAGTAATCAAACACATACTACTTAGGTGGGCGGGGCAACTGTTCTAAGATGACGGGAACAAATAGTTTCAAGAATCCACCACATATCTCAGACTCCGTCCACGTTGGTTACACCCCGCCACTGAGCACCCCAAAACACGAAGCGGAGCCGGTAGTCACCGGGGCAGCCACGGTGTCTCCCTTGCAGTCAACACCCCTAGTATTGAAAGTCAACATCTGGGACTCGATTCAAACAAGTTAAAAGACCCGTACAGGTAGTAAGTGCACCCGAGGATTGCGTTTGGGGAAACAATGATTGAGCTGCCGGTCAAGTTGAAGGAAGACAACCCGAAACATCCGCCGATCGGTATGTTAAAGGGCTTGACGGAGCAAACAAATGCGGTTACATTGGTCTGTAATTCAGAAAGTGAGTGAAGAATCTACATCGGACAAGTGCCTGAGCGACGTACCTCAGAGACTGCAGGGGTAACAGAAGCAGCAGAAACAGCAGCAATGAAGGCAGAAGCGAGAAGAATGGCTTTGGAGAACATGTTGTAGTTGGCGAATGCGTTAGTATGCGGGTTGCAGACTGAGGTATGTAGAGCAAAATCACCTAGCTTTTATACCAAGTAGTACGACGAGAAGAACTTGGATGGATGTATCTATCCGGATGAATTTTTCGAAAGTGCGTTTCCAGATTTTACGTCCGGCACTAATGTCGTGCTGGTGTCCTTCAAGATGTTCCTCGGGTTTCCGATCGCGCACGGTTTATCTGGAGGGCATCGTCGTACGAGAAAAAGCAAACTAGAACGGGTTTTTCGATCGTGTGCGTCGTGCTATTGTACTACTTGGAAGATTCATCAGAATGTGCTAGCGCATCCATAGCTTGGCAGAAGGGTAGGAGTCCTGGCGCTGGGATTCGGAGATGCATCCGATACCTGTAGTGAAGAACATCGCGGGACCTACAGCAAATACCGGGAAACAAGCGATGGTAAATGGGACATACATTCATATAGCACATGAAAAGAAATTGGCACCTATTGTGATGCAGGTGTAGATTTGGGGTAGACTTGTGGCGAACGAGCAAAGTAGAGCGCAAGTGCAATATGGGTGGGAGGAAGATAGAAAATGCTGACGTCATACATACAAGGAACCGAGAAGACCATCAGGATCTTGAAATCGATAGAAATCTTGTGGTACATGCAAGTTACGTAGACGTTCGTGTTCGTTCCATGGCTTTGGTCCCTGCAGATCTGAAGCTTGACCTAAGGAGGGGTGCGAAAGGACGTGTAATTGACAGTGACTCTGGCGGGCGAAGTTCAACTAGCACCTTAGGCCCAGGCTCAATCCTGCTCGTACCATTTGCTCCCCGAAAGACTTTCGTCTTCGGAAGTCTTCCTTCTAACTAGTCGGAAAGGGTGCTTTGCAGAGCCAAGAGACTTTGCTTCCCGATTGTGAGGTCTTCAAGTTTCAATATCAATGGCAAGGCTTACTTGGTCGTAGTGAGTGAATTTGCCTATGCACATACCGTCCAAATGATGTGACCACATGAGTTAGTCGAAAGTACATGTATAACCCATGCGAGAACCAGTGAGAGTACCAGACACCGTTGTCTGGTTTGCTTCGTTGCAATCGTTCCCCTTAGAAGCATATCTAAACTTTCGACAATGGATGTATCCGTTTCCTCCCCGTCCTTATAAGATCTAGATGATTTCCCCTTCACTCTCAGTCAGTCTGTAATCCACACCTACTAAGTATTCAGCTGCATGTTCTCCAAAGCCATCTTTATTGCTTTTGCCTTCATCGCCGCTGCCTCAGCCCCCCTCCTGTTCGTCGCTTGGGCTCTTGTTCAATGTACATCCCGCACTCACTTTCATTTTCATTACGACTCTGGTATGATTACTGTACGGATCCTGAGGAGATGGAACGGATTTTCAATCGCGCCGTACTGGAACACTCTTCTTCTCACTACGCCAGCGTCAAATAATAACGGGCGAAATTTTTTCCGAAATTATTGCTGTAATTATTTACCTTTTTCGATAAGAATTTCGGTCGAAATTGGTTCTCTTTTTCGTGCGAAAAATAAATTGAAAAACAAACAGAATTTCGCTCGTAAATCTTTGATAATTTCGTCTGAAAAATCTATTGTAATTGATTATCTTTTTCGATAAGAATTTCGCCTGTAATCTGTTATCTTTTTCGGATGAAAAAGATAATGAAATTACTTATCTTTTTCGCTCGTGATTAGTTAAAAATTTCGAGCGATATTTTTACAAGGTAACAACTGGACAATGATTGGGCAGGAACTGGACAAGAACTGGGCAGTTCGGTCATGTGATCTGCATCTGCCAGTACTTCATCTGTCTTAAGATGACTTTCAGTATCATACAGGATAGGTATTCATGGCAGCGCCAGTAATCACGCGCCATTCATCACAACGAAACTCCGAACATGGGAGAAAAAGTGTATTTTAGAATCAGGCATACTGAGCCACCGCCTAGTACAACTCTTATCAACTCGGACTCAAGATATAGAGCCGCAGACACGTCCCGCGCAATATTCTCATTGCCCAGCGAGACAAACTATCAATAGTGTCTGAAAGATCACGCAAATTCATACGCAGTCTTACTGTAAGCCCTCTTTTGGTGAATGACCCTGACAGACAGGTATTGAGGCGATGAAACCTGGTTTGATATATGATGCAAAGAATCTTCTTGGACTTGTGTTGGCTCCGCAAAAGAATGTTATAGCTATTCGAGAAGCATACTGACCGACGTCGTTATAGGGTTTTGCCTCGTGTGGTGGCTGGCACTCCAATACATATGTGGTATCCTGTAACTTTAAGTCTAGTACTGCACATCACATGACCGAACTGCCCAGTTCTTGCCCAATCATTGTCCAGTGATTACCTTGTAAAAATATCGCTCGAAATTTTTAATTAATCACGAGCGAAAAAGATAACCAATTTCGTTGTCTTTTTCGGACGAAAAAGATAACAGATTACGGGCGAAATTCTTATCGAAAAAGATAATCAATTACAATAGATTTTTCAGACGAAATTATCAAAGATTTACGGGCGAAATTCTATTTGTCTTTCAATTTATTTTTCGCACGAAAAAGAGAACCAATTTCAACCGAAATTCTTATCGAAAAAGGTAAATAATTACAGCAATAATTTCGAAAAAAATTTCGCCCGTTATTATTTGACGCTGGCGTAGTGTCTCACAAAGTCGCTGCGTTTCTTGAACACCAGACAGCCTGAGCGTCCCAGCGTTTGAGAAGGCAGAACGCTGTTTGATTAAGTAGCTTCGGTTGCTATTCAATGATCACAAGAAGGGTGAGAGGGTGAGAAGGATGAGAGGGGATGGAGCTCGGATAAAGAAGAACGATATCAGTGATTGGACAACACAGTAACATTGAAGCAATACAAACTACAGACACGTTCCAAACTTATACACAACCGCACATGGCCCTACTCTGGAACAGTACATTCATAGGAGCCACTACCTGGGAACCACCCATCATTCAAATCCCCTTCGCAGCCACTCATCCTAAAAATATTCAAAGTTAGTTTCTGAGCTTCTGTTGTGATAGGATGGGGGATCTACGAGAAGAAAGCGCATTCCGCGCCTAAAACGGTAACTGAGGTGAGACCACCGGCAAGGTTGGAACATACGCCGCTCTCGATGGGAAGGGTAATGCAACCCGGGCCTAATAAGCCACAAATTGTAATGTCCGGTGGACGAATCACCTGTGTTCCTGGAGGTCAATGCGGGTCTGCATTGAACAATTGCACGAACGACGTACCAGCGCTGCGGCAGAGGCAGTGTGCATGAAAGCAAAGGTAATGAGAACGACTTTGGCGAACATGCTGGCGCGTTTACAAGCGTGTTTAGGTACGGATTGCTGATCTTTGAACTCTAAGGAGCTTTATACCGAGTAGTACGGCTAATCCCATGTTATGTTTACCGCTGGTGCCATGCTGGTGTCATGCCAGTATTGTCCTTGATGATGGACCCTGAGCCTGAAGATAGACTTGTGAGCTTACGACCATATTGTGGTATGAGATGATTGAATCTATTAGACAGGTGGCCGACCGCGCGCGTTGTACTAACTTGAAAAGCCTAGTAGTGTGGCTCTTGGCATTCATAGCTCGGCAGTCAACGGCAGAACAGTATACGGTATTTGTGCATTATGCGGGGGATGCGCGGATCCATTGCCGTTTCCACTCTGTTCGTGCAGAGACGCTCCGTTTGAAAACCCAAGCGGCCAACACTTCTCAATCCTTCAAATATTTTTCTCTCCACTCCGAGTCATAACACACTATAACTTCAAGGGTCAGCAGGGCTTTGAACTAAGTAGCAGTTACCTTTCGGGGAATGCGGGGAGCGTCGGAGATGAGCTCGCCGGTTACGAGGGAAGAACGATATCGATTGAAGAACACAGTACTACCAGTGCGAGAGTGTAGAAGTACAGACACGACACCTCCTTCCAATAGATAAACTAGGTAGTAATCAAACACATACTACGTAGGACGAGCCGGGATTGAGAAAAAGCAACTGTTTTGTGGATATTTTCGAGTACGACGAGGAAGACTTCATGACTAGCGGACGAGAATCTGTAAGCCGATAACCACCAGCATATGTTCCGTTTGCGATTATTTAGTCAGAGTGCACTGAGCGTAGCTCGTGAAGGAGCCTGTGCCAGGTGTGCCAGTGCAAGTAGCCGAACTAGTATGAAGTCAGTTTCCAGGACACGACTTGAACAAGGAAGGACATCTGTACGCGTAGTAATTGCACGTAAAGCCTGGGGGAGCGTTCAAGGAGCCATAGAGATCAAAGTCGTACGGCAGACACTTGTTGGGCGGGACAGAGATGCAGACTAGGATGTTCGAATTATCCGTCTGTATTTCGGAATATAAGTGAAGAATCTACATCGGACAAGTGCCCGAGCGACATACCGCGGAGACCGCTCCAGAGGTAACAGAAGCAGCAGAAGCAGTGGCAACGAAGGCAGAAGCAATGAGGAAGGCTTTAGAGAACATGCTGTTGTAGTTGGCAAATGCGTTAGTATGCGGATTGCAGACTGAGGTATGAAGAGCAAAATCACCTAGCTTTTATACCAAGTAGTACGACGAGATTTGGATATTGGATGAATCTTTCAAAAAGTGCGTTACGTCTGCTGGTGTCCTTGATGCTCCTCGAGTTCTTCAGCCTCAGTATAGAGATAGAAGTTGGGTTTCCGGTTACGCATGATTTACTTGAAGAGCGTAGCAGTCCAAGAAAACGGGTTTCCAATTGTGTGCGTCGCACTATTGTAGTACTTGGAAGATGCATGTGAAGTGCTAACGGATCTCAACAATTCGGAGACGGATCCAATTCGACCGGTGGTGAAGAACATCGCGGAACCTTCAGCGAACACCAAGAAAAAAGAGATGGTAAATGGGGAAGTGCATCCATATAGCACATGGAAAAATTGGCGTCTATTGCGACGGGTTTATATTTGGGGTGGACTTGTGGCGAGCGAGTAAAGTCGAGCGCAGGTGCAATACGAGGGAGAGGAAAAGTAGCCATAGTGTTTGACGTCATGCAGGTACCAGTGTTCAACAGGATTAGAAAGTGTAGTGCTTGAATTTCGTGTTCGTTTCATGGCTTTGGTCTCTGAAGATCCATCTAAGGAGGAAGTCAACACAAGAGTGCAAAAGAAGACGAAGTAGCACCTCAAGCCCAGTAAGAATCCTGCTTGTACTATTTGCTTCTGGAAAGACTTTCGTCTTGGAAGTCTCCCTTCTGACTACTCGGAAAGGGTGCTTTGCGGAGCCAAAAGGCGATTGTGAGGTCTTCAAATTTCGATGGCAAAGCTTAGTAGTAGTGCGTGAATTTGGCTATGCGCTGTAGCCTATAATTTGAGGTGACACTTTAACTCCACTGTATGCTGCTAGAAGAAGCTCCACAGCTGGTCAAGACATCACGTCCTGTGCTTCAGTGGATCCGAATTCGAAGGATTAAAGATCAACTGCTCGAGATTATTTTTGGCCCATTGGGATCTCATCAGAAGGAAAGAAGGCGTAGAAGAAATTGTGAACGGGGAGAGCTCAAGCACAATAGGCGCTGAAGCGCTGATATTCAAGCGCCTAATCGGGCGTGCGTCTACGAGAGTTTCAGTCAAGAAAATTAACTCCAAGCTGTCTGGCATCTAACACAATCTCGCCTTATATCTATCCGGGATCAATTTGTTTCTTGTATATTTTCATCGAGAATACGACCATGGTAGATGTTTAAATTGTAGCTGTGAGTGGATTGGGCCGTCAGGTGAAATGTTATCGTCTTTTTTTCGGATCTGATCCCTTCCTTGAGTTTCCCTGTGAGGCTGTTGCCCCAACTAGTATCGAAACACAGTAAAAAACACAAGTGCTTGTGCTTTCAGTGCTACGCTTTCGGATCCGAGGCCAAACCTCTCATCGATTGTAAACTCTACAATGCCGAAGCTCAGTCCGGCCGTGCTTCTACCAGGTTATCAACATTTCCACTTTCTGTCGCGGAAAAACGCATTTCGAAGTAAGTACTCTGATGATTTTTTAGATTTTTTTTAAATTTTAAATTTTAATTTTGGATCCTTATTTATTGCCCTTTGTCCCGAGGGATATGGTAGGCAGTACTCTACATCGTGTGTTTAATCTATATAATGGTGGTTTTGTCCAAATCGAGTGGTATAACTTCGCATATGCATGAGCCCGCCAGAGCGAGACTCGACGCGTGAAGACGCGATATTATGTGCTGCCAGGCTGTAGCGCCGTGGTGCGGGAGTGTAGGTGTGGGTAGTGTAGTTTGAGAATAATTATAGAGAAGAGAGAGAAATGAAAGGAAAGAAGGGGCCTGGCCCCGCTCGTCCTCTGCTCGTCTTCGAGCTCTCCTGTCGACCTTTACTCCTGGTCTCGTTCGCCCGCTTCTGTTTCGCCTCGCTCTCTTTGCTACTTCTCTTTTTCTTCTTCTTCGTCGTCTGCTATGGGTGGAAGGTCTCCGAAAATGTGGTGGAATCTGCGTGTGTTATTGATGTACTGAAAGAGAGCTTCGAGCGAAGATCCGTCGTCTAGTAGCCCTTCCATGGTCATGCTTTTCCGTCCTACTGCTGTGCGTAGTATAGCGCGAGATCTGCGGTGTGCGGGGCATTGTAGCAGGTAGTGAAATGCATCCTCAACTGCTCTTTTACAGCATGGGCATGTTGGCTCGTTCATCTTTCCTATTCGGTGGAGGTGTTTGCAGAGGAAGTTGTGGTTGGTGCGTAGGTGAACGAGGATGCTGGTGAGTGGTTTAGGAAAGCCCATCGTCATGTCTCTGAATTTGCGCGTGGCTCTCGTTGCCTTGTCTTTGGTGATGCGGACTCTGATGATTAGCTTCGTTCGGTGCACTAGTATCTTGGGGTGATCTACGAAAATTTTGACTCCTTACGCAACGACTTCAGCGATACCTCTGAGAACCTACAAAATGTGCTGCTTTTCTCCGGAATAGAACTACTTACGTACGCCCGGTGTCACAGTCTGAGCTTCTCGCTTATGATGCATGATGGTTCAAGCTTTCCTTCGAAATCCCTGCTGTAACTCAACGGTATCTCGAAAGACATTATCGCTTCCTCCAAAGTGGTTTCTCGTCAACAACAGACTCTCTCCCGAACATTAAACCGGACTCAATGCTCCAGTCCCGGTATCCTGACAAAATCCACTAGCGAATGCATTTGGAACGATTCGTTCAAGTCATACTCCTGGCGGCTGGTAGGCGGAGGAATGGGGAAGACGAGCGGGGAAGAGGGGCGTGGTCGTAGTAAGTCATGTTCTTTGTACTCAGTGCCACCAAAACTCTGTTCCCATCAGCGCTCCCCCCACTCCGATTCCCAGGATAATCGGTTCCCATCGGGTTGTACGGTGATTAGATCACTATGTCTGTTGACGCGGATAATCTGTAGTCTGAAAATCGAATACGTCAGAGCCTAGATGTCAAAGCCCGCACCTTCTACCATACTCTTGCTGCCAGTGGCTATTCCTTTCGATTCGGTGCATGATACAGATATTCTAATAATTGATAAGATTTAAGCAGTATTCTATGTATTCGAGTGGAATATGGTTAGGGCAAGCGTCAAGGCTCTGCCTTAAAGGTACATCCTCATCTTTAGGCCACCTAATTGCTTTGTAAACCCGATGGATTATAGGCAGGTCGACTTTCCCATGAGATTTGAAGGAGGTCAGTGATCGATTCCGCCTTAACCTTGCCTTAGCATGTGGGCCTTTCTGCACAGTCTGGCAATCACTATTATGATTGTGGGTTTCGGTGCATTGATAATTGCGAGGCAGTTGCACAAAAAATTCGTAGTTGTTCAGGTTTTCTGTTGACTGTTCCAGAGGAACATCGATATAGTATGCATCATCTTCTAATTGAAAAATTAGCAACACTGGATCAATGTGGGGACGCACTCACTTCCATCATGCAAAACACTATGTTGTGATACATTTCTCGAAACAAATTCCCAGTTGTCACCCGTACTCTCTATATGTTTTACTATTGTTATTACCGCCGTCCAAATTGAATATAATACTCACCATCTATCTTACAATCTTTGCGACATTGCTCCAAGTCTACTATCTCGAACTCTTTATCATCCGGAACCTCAAAAATGGGATATCCTTGAGCCTTTGCATATTCAAGCTCAGACGGATTGAAGCCACAGTAGCGTATGTACTCAGACACAGCTAAGTACTGAGAGCGGTCCCATTCATCTCCATAAACACACATCTCCAATGGACCAAGGCCTAAGAGTGTCTGAGTTTCTTGATTCATTGGAACTGATCCCAGTGGATCCATAGACCAAAAATACGGAGGATCATTGAAGGAAAAATAGGGTATTGATGAAATGCTGAACTCCCTCACAGGAGCAATAAACAGATAAATGGGGTGACTTATGCTAGGGGTAGCTTTGTTGTATGCAAATGGCCCTATATATCTTAAAGACATTTGAATCTTTGAGCCAATCACAACTGGAAAGACAGTTTTAGCAATAGATAATGTTTTCAGACTCCGGGGAATGGGTGTAGCTACCGTAGTTTGTAAGAGATACTTTCAGGCCGATATGAGCAGCCTGTGTAAGCCATGCAGCCTTGAAATAATCAACGACTGAGCGCGGTTCCATATTAATGTCGAGGTCAAATCGTAGGAAGAAACTGGGGTTAGGTAAGGAGTAGTCTATTCTGTGCTTGATGAGTAACGACTCCTCTTCTGCGAAAGCCAGAAACTTTACCGTGACCATCCATCCACACTATTTACTGAGCAATGTGATATCCTAGATGTATCCGAATGCTGATATGCCCTCCATCCCGTGATTGAGTAAGAAACCCCTGGCTTGAGAGGTGCTTGTGCAAGAAGCTTGTACTAAATTATGAAGATCATGGATCAACAGTGAGCGATCAATGAAAAACTGACCAGAAAATTTAGTACTCACGTTTCCAGAATGATTTATGACTGACCCAAAGGACAACTTAGTAGAAGTATCTGTTATATCCAAGCCAGTGGAGGCTGTGGAGCCTTCATGTCTCCTTGGAGCTGATTGTGCCACCAAACACTCAACAGTTTTGAAATGATTTTCAATGTGTTTAACAATGGCTTCATCAGAGGCATAGGCTTGGAATGTGAGTGCAGGAATCCAATGTTCATGCGATCCAGTTTCTGCCTCTACATATTCTATTTGAAAGACACGAGGACCATTTGGGCCAAGACATATCAATCCAGAAGCTGGTTGCATCCAATGTTGAGACGGAAATATTGCCTCAAACAGTGGTTAGTCTCAACGTATGAATAATAAAAGATGAAAGCTACCATGCGCCTTTTTCTGTTGCGCGACAGGGATGCCTGCATGGAATCAACAAGCTAAAGAAAGTTGCAGTCAAATCATTGTGTTTGAAGAGTGGTGAACAAGCTAGCTTGCATAGCGGTACATAAGATATGCGTGTGCTATTGGTCTGGATATACATGAATTGAACAGGTAAGCATATGGAATTAGTTCTGTAAGAATAAATTTAATTGATAGTACTGATTATCATACATCCAAAAAGAGTTCATACCGTCGTGAAATATCATTGCTGGCAAGTTCCATTCAGTGATTCCATATAGCTGAGCCAGATTTGGGCTCCTGCAATATTTACAGTAAGATACCGGGCCAGCTGTAACGACAACAGAAATGCTACCAAGTTTGCGAGTACCTAAGCACATCATCTTCAAAGTCCTGGGAGACTATCCCATCAGTACCAGGAAAAGAGACAATATGTACAACAATCATCAGACCTCTTTAGCATTGGGTCCTTCATATGTGACCATTGTAAGTCGATCTGATTTAAATTTTACGGTCCTAACTGTCCGGGTAACCTGCACTGAGCCACAGGAGTCCTGAATCTCATAGCGTGCTATTGTACCAAGGAGGTAAATATCACTCATATGAATAATAGGAAACTACATTCAGACATCAGGCTCTACTGACTGCTCAGAGATCAGCAACTAACGCACTTGTTTTCCCGGAGCAACCTCGATCCGAGCCCGGTCTCGATAATAGTGATTTTGGTTTACTACAAGGTCCCGACCAACCGTGCTGAATTCCGAGTCTCGGATGATAAATTTTGATGAATTTTCAAAGAAGTTGTGAGACGCCATGGAATGCGAGCGATAGCAGAGATGAGTTACTTTGGAAGCTGTTAAGAGCGTGATGAACATGTGACAGGCATCAGTACTAGTGCATCAGCTCACGGCGCTATAAGTTCAACTCAACATTGTCGCCAAATCGTGCTAGCGTGCAAATTAGCCTAATTTCAAGCAACGGATAGCTGGAACCGATCCGTGGCAGACTCAAGATAAAGATAGAGTTCCAGAGGGAGCTACTAGTAGATAAATGAAGTCGTGGTATTTGCCGTGACATGAGTTTTCTTTTATTCAGAAAGGTGAGGATAGACTAAAAGTTTGCTGATCCTACTACGCGCCAGTGCACGCATGAATGCCACTTGTTTCAGTAAGTATGTATAAATAAGTGCGCTCTCGTTGATATTCTCATCTCGTTCTCGTACGACTGCCTCATATGATGCATAACAATTCTCTCCATGCGATTCTCATTTCTCTTCAGAAAAGCTTGTTGTCAGTGCTCTTGATTCCACAACAGTAGGATCCCAGTAGTTGGACACTGCGAGTTTGTGAGGAAAATCTGCATCCTGGTCGGGGTTGAATATGTGGTCTGGTCGACCTTTTGTCGGTGACCGGGCACTTTTATATTTTCCATGCGGGACAGGAAGCGAGGCGAGACGAGGAAATTCATCCACGGTGTGTAAATGTGGAAGCGACTCTTCATCGAAATAAGCAACTGTTGATGGGGGTGAGTTGTGCGAGTCGGACTTCTGATGCGGCTTTTACTGACTGAGATGCCATTTACGCTGTCCACTGGGGGTCTCCACGAACACGCTGTACGTTTGCTTAATCAACAACGGGCGAGGGGAAGGTGAGCCTCTCGTAGGTGACGATCTAATGAGAAAAATTTAGCCTGGGGCAGAATCAGGTAAGAGAATAACTTACTCGCTAATTAGCTCGAGGTCTGCCGCATCAGGGTTTTTCTCCCGATAAACTAGAAATTCCTAGGATTTTTCTTGAACGTTAGGGGGGTTGTCGCTCACGTCTTTGACGCTTGATGGGCCCCACCGGATTTATCAAGACTCTGACACATTCTGAAAAAAAGTTATTTCGTACTATCTGTCCACCGCTCTATGCCAAGCTGAAGCAGAAAGGTCAGTAACAAAATTCGAGGGCCAATGGGTGGCAACACACCCCAGTATTCTCAGAATTGGAGCCACCTGAAGCAGAGAGTATATTAGCAAGAAGCAAACCGCCACTAGACGTATAGGACTGACGCTCTTGCCATACATAACAGGATCCCGGTGCAATCAATCGCCGCTCCTCAGTATTCAAACCCCTAGTGACCAGAGGCAGTAAATTGAGAGAAACTGCGTAAAAGATGACACTCTGAGATTCTGGTAGTCCTGCCTTGAAGCACCACTACGAAGCATTAGCAGTGCTCCTTGGGATTGCTGAAATTTGATTCTAAGCCCTCCTCCAACAGATATTGGAGACAATTTTAAGAAACAGGTCAGTTGAATTGAGCTCGGTCATAGATGACGAATGACAACTCACGGAACCTACGCAGAGGCCTGTATGCTAAGATCATAGCATTGGGCACCAGAACTAGATATCGAGACACCTGGACAATGCAGATGGGAGCTACGATTGACTTGTCGTGAATCCCATGGAAGGGGAGTAAATCCTTCTGGAACGGCTCGATTCCATTGATTGATGACATGGTCCTTAGGCAAGAACACATTGAAGAGGAAGTCGAAAGCACCATCGGCAGTGATCACGCCCACATCCCCAATCCGAATACCTTCATCTTGGTATTCAAGGGGCAAAAGCTCGTTGGGCTCTGGGCGCCACAGCGGGTACCCATGCTTTCGAGGTAGCAGTAAACGAGCGTAGATTTCACTTGCTCCTGAGGACATTTTGGTTGGGGGGCTTCATGAACGGTGAAGCTTTCGCGGAGTTATCAAGCTTTCCACAGCTTCCCCTATCAATGATGCAGTACGAAAGTGCCAATGATGAACTTGCTTTTCCACAGCTTTTCCTGTAAGAGGTTCGACGAAAGAGGAGTTCGTGTGAAACAATCATTATTGATGCCGGCCTGTTGCCCGATCTTTCCGCTGTGCCACAAACCGATGAATACATGAAGCCAGCGTTTCTTCTTCTTCATTTTCATCATCTCCTTGCAAGATCAAGGCTGTTTCCCGGGTAGCTATTTACTTGATCTTTTCTTTCTCTTTGTGAGTCTTTTTCGTCATATGTAATACACGTAACTAATTATAAGCACTATATATAAAGATTCCCGGAATTGTTGGTATTGGAGATTCTGAGCGGCTTCGTACGAATATATCTCCACTCGTCAGCGCGTCAGCAGTTAACTCTCGACTCTCATCATGTTAACTGCTTTGCTTTGCTTTTTACTTCTCGCTGCAGCTACGAGCGCCAACGACTCTTCATTACGTTCAATTGCCTGGTATGCTGGATGGCAGACGGGATTCCCTCTGAGCCAAGTTAGCTGGTCAAAATACACCCAGCTAACTTATGCTTTTGCGTAAGTTGTTGCCTTCCTTTTGATTGTGACACTGAACTAAAGCTTCCCAGGACAACAACTCCGGATGTCAATACACTGTTTTTGGCAGACTCGGACAAACAACTGTTACCGCAATTCGTGCAAATGGCTCATCAGAATGTTAGTATTGGGAATCAAATCTTCAACCTTCCGCTAATGGTACCGCACAGAATGTCAAGGCGGCACTGTCCATCGGAGGCTGGGGTGGCTCGCAATTTTTCAGCACCAACGTGGGTTCAGCGGAAAACCGAACTGCATTCGTCAAAACTGTAACAACGCTGGCGCAGAACTACAGTCTGGATGGATTGGATTTTGAGTATGTACTCAGTTCACCCACGTCTTGACATAGTACTCATTGACCTCAGTTGGGAATTCCCTGGTTCCAACTCCAAATCCATCGGCTGCAATACCGCCAACTCGAACGACACGTCTAACTTCTTGTCCTTCTTACAAGAACTTCGTCAAGATTCTGTTGGCTCCAAGCTAATCCTATCAGCAGCAACCTACGTCTTACCTTGGAACGATACGACTGGCACCCCATTAACAGACGTTTCCCCGTTCGGCCAAGTCCTCGATTTTATTGCTATCATGAACTACGACGTTTACAACACTCTATCTAATCACGCCGGACCGAACTCCCCACTAAGCGATTCCTGTGCGCCTAGTAGTGACCAGATTGGCTCTGCCATGTCTGCGGTCAAAGCTTGGACGGATGCCAAAATGCCTGCAAGTCAAATCCTGCTCGGGATCGCTTCGTATGGTCATTCGTTCGTGGCCTCGGAGAGTGATGTCATTCAATCTGCTTCGTCTTCCAATATCACAAACATTTATCCCCCATTCAACCTAAGCTCTGAACATCTTGGTGATATATGGGATGGAATTGGAGGCGTTGACTTTTGCGGGAACTTTTCTGGTCCCAGTGGAGTCTATAATTATTGGGGTCTAGTTGATGAAGGATATATAAATGTAGATGGAACGCCTCAGAGTGGGATCGCTTATGTGTTTGACAATTGCAGTCAGACGGTGAGTGTGGTTAGCACTGTGTGTTGGAATATCCTACTAATTCATTGTTTTTCCGAGTAGCCCTTTGTATACAACAAATCCAATCAGACGTTCATCTCATTCGATAACCCAGAATCGTTTGCGCTCAAGGTGAGTTCAATACTGACCATTTGCGTTTTTAACCTTGTTCATTTCGTTCCCCCATACGTAGGGCGCTTTCATCAAAAATAGCGGGCTTGGTGGGTTTTCAATGTGGGACGCTGCTGGGGATTTGAATGATACGCTGATCGATGCTATACGTACGTCCTGTCACGATTTGGGATTTCTTGTATCGGTTATTGAGGTGTATCCTTTCTTTTTCTCTCTCCTTCTCCCGCCCCTTTCCAATCAATCCTCTCCCGTTAATTCCATTCCCCTCTCTGCGTTGCCTACCCTCCCTTCCCTATCTTTTACAGAATCGGCTATAGGAACGTCGAATACTCAGCCCAGCTCGCCCTCATCCTCGACCTCACATTCGTCCGCGTCCTCCATAATAATCGGTTCCCCGATAACAATCATGACGATGATCTTAACTTCGGGTGTGGTGATACTGGTATCGCTCATCCTATGAAATAGCGCTTTCATTGCGATATGATAAGAGCCCTGGCGTGGTAATTTATTTATAAAGACAAGGACAAAGACAACGGATGAACATGACTACTACTACATCCACTATACGGTAATGCTACGGCTTTGAACTGGTTCAAGACGCTACTATACTCACATGTTTAGTGCTTGTATCATATATAGAATTTCTAGATAAAAGCTATCTTGATGGATATTGATGTATCTACTATAGTTATCGATGAACTTTCAAATGACTAATTTTCTGACCAGAACGAGCGGTGTTGCGTATTCCTGTAGGTTGTTTCCACCTACCTATACTTGCACAAGTTCAAGTATGGTTACCAGGTCCGGTATCCTTTCCGACTGCATTCCTTTGACCATCTCTGCAATTCGTCAACAGAGCAGATTTGACAGCCAATAACAGAACGGGCTGAGAGCGTGCGAACTTGTCTCTCAATTGACAAAGTCGGAGAAGGTGAACAGCTGGTTCTTCCAAGGTCACCTTTGGAGATTGAACGTACTAATGCGGGCCTGAAATATGAAGCAGAGTACATATCTACTAATCCTTATATAACCTGAACTCACTAAGCACCTTATATCGGTGAATCCGTGAATATGTCCTATTTTGGAAGTTGCGACAAGTTGTGATAGCCAGCTTTGGCCGATACGTAACAGGTTCTTTCCCAAATCTTTCCACTTGATGCGCGAAACAAGTGAACTGAGATGATAAAAATGGCCTCCTGTATGGCACACCATTGATACCCGGGCCGACTCTATCCATGGTGTCTGTATTTAAAGTCGCAAAAATGGCAATAAGTAGGCGGATCTTCGGCAATTTGACTCACAGGTGCCTGTCCCGCTCGAGAACATTGGCCCTCCACAGCTACTCTTAATTAGACTAGTCAGATCCCTCGCCGGGTGTACTCACTCTGAAACTTAGACTCCATTTTTAACAGCATCATCACAGGCCCGCCCTTTTTAGCGCTCATAGCTTAGCTTCGACGGTGCCGCCTGGAACGGATATCCCGGTTTGGGATGTCTTCAATAAAAAATATAGATCCGGCTTCTTCTTCAATACGCCCGGCGTCACTACTTTTACACTAGCTTTTTCTCTACCGTTGACCACCACGCTGTACTCTCTAGTAAGTACCTTGTCTATTTCCAGAATAGGAAGAAGGTGGTAGCGAAGGGCGGTCTGCTCAGCATACGATTTGGTTGACATCAGAGGAGTGCTAATGGAGCTAGGCTGGTGCTGCACTTGGATTGACCTAGATGGCGATAATGTTAAATGGATCCGGACAATAACAGACCATACCTAATTCACCCATGATAAGTGAGTCCACCGGCAGAATAGCACTCGCGACTCCTGGTACTGGCGACTCACGGTATTTATATAAACGAAAAAAAAAAGCATTCCCCCACAACACTGGATATGGCGACGTCTGGTATCATTTCTATTCCGTTAATCTTCTCTGCAGCTGCACTGCATCACAAAGCCTTCACCAAACCTAATCGTGCACCAACTACACCACGCAATTATGAGGCTGGTTTTGTGGAAAAGACATTATTTCGCCATATCACTGTTGTGGCCATAGTCCAAAAAGTGATCTTTCATGCCGTCGTCGATAATCTTTCTCATCACGTTCATAATAGGCAGTAGTCTGGATTATTGGTGGAGCAGAGATAGCAATCATCCTGGCAAGAGATATGCCATCTTGGAAATATTCACGCAGAATCTTAGAAAATCTTATCCCGTATGGAGACTGTCGTAAGGTTGGGGAGTTAGGCCCACAGTTCCTGTTGGGTACTGGGCTAGTTATTGCAGGAGCCGTGTTACGATGGTTTTGTTATAGAACACTTGGGAAGATGTTCACATACGAGATCTCCGTACAAAAGGACCACAAGCTAATAACCAGTGGTCCGTATTCGATCGTGAGGTAAGTCATTCTTTCAAAGATCCATCAAGGATTCTTATGGGCCACGGCTATGACCATGTGCGTTATTAGACATCCTTCGTACTCTGGTATACTTCTTATTATTGGTGGAGTCTTTATCTGGCAAAGCGGGCCAGCATCGTGGACAAGACTTGGTGAAATCCTCGATCATTGGGAAGGAAAAGCACTTGTCGCTGTTTTTGCTGCATGGCTGGGAATTGGAGGTGCGTTAGTAGAAACTAATCAGGAGTGTTTGGACTACTCACAAGTTGCTTGACAGGGATTGGTGTAGTGCAACGAGCATACACAGAAGATATGCTTTTGCGTAATGAATTTGGTGGCCAATGGACTGAATGGGCATCGCGAACGAACTTACTGATACCTTGGGTTTACTGAAGGAGCTTGGAGCCGGGAGGGTCATATGCTGGGCATAGTACGAGACTAATTAAACGGGGCAAAGAACCCAAATCCAAATATATTATGGATATACTGTAAACCAGCTGGCCATTCTCGGAGGCTGACACTCTGTCCTACTTTCGTAAGAAGCCAACTTGTCTGATATATGAAGGCATTTTCCATGAACCCTAATAACAATATGTACTCCGAGAAGTTATCATACGTACATTGAGAGTTAGTCATTACATGTATAATATCTCCACCTATACCTAGTACACAAGTTGTACGGTGCAGTACACTGGCCACGTCCGGTGTCACTGTTTCCGACTGCATTCCTTTGGTCTTCTCTGCAATTCGTTCATTTGTGAGCTTCGAGCTTTCATTTGTACGTGATTACAGTCGTCATTATCATAGCTGCTGCTGAAGTTGCTATGTTCTATGTACCTATCTACAGCGAAAATACAATAGACACGCGGCCCTTGACACCACATAATTGCTGGTATTACAATTCCTGCATGAATAAGTACATACAACAGGGGGGATGAATGGTGACATTCACAGATTCAAAGAGCAATGCCATTCGTGACTCGTGCGATAACCGCATCGGCTACAATCCCAGCAAGAATAATTTGTCCGATCAAAGGTGTCTGCAAGAAAAAGTCTTTGCAGTCCTCTGGGTTGTTGACGTTCGTTCGCAACAATTTTGACATCAGGAGGACCTCTGCCACCAACAGCCCAGCGAAAAACGGTAAGCTGTGCCCATTGAGATATCCACCGTACGCCTGGAGCCCAAAGGAGGCCGTGGCGGTAGCTGAACAGACGGAAAGAGTATATTTACCGCAAAGCAAAGCGGCGGACTTAATTCCGATTTTGACATCGTCCTCCTTGTCCTAGGTAACGTAAGAACCAAGGTTTCAAGAGAGTTTCAACAACTCCCTCGCTCACCATGTGCTGATAGATTGTTTCATAGGTCCAAACCCAGAAACACCCGCCAATGAAGACTGGAAGAAGGACCTCATATGGTATGTGTCTTGTAGTGTCTAGAGTGCTCCAACCCATGAAGACACCTACGGTGAACATAAGGCCCTAGTTGATTTCAAAGTTAAAATGACTCGAACGACAAACGACAGCAATGGCTTACCAAAGGAATAGGTGCGAAATACATCCATCGCTGTGTTTATCGTTAGTTCAACAAACAGAAATACTTGATTTTCAGTACACACCTTGCATGTAGGATAGATGATGAAAATTGGGAAGGCAGCGAGACCAAAAGCGCTCCTGAAAGCCAACGGTTTTTTGTTTAGTCTGTTGTATGCTTATTCTGAGAGTATACTTACGAGACAGGATCGAGAAGAGCTCGAGCAAGGTAAACACCAAGAACAATCTGCATAGAAAAGAATAGCCATGCACGGTCGAGAGATATTGATCCTCTTGGAATGGCACGACTCTTCGTACGAGTTACTTGAGCATCAATATCTGGGGGAGACAGCGCTTCGGCATCAAAAATCAGAAACATAGAAGGAAAAGAAAAAAATAGAGTGTGCGAGCAGAAAGGAAAGTGATCCGAGGTCTCACCGTGGTCGAGGACGTCGTCGATTGTCATTATCTATTCAACATTGAATGATTCTGGTGGACAGGCGTAGATTCCCTCCGCAACGTACCAGCGATTTGACTCCAGAACATAGTACGAGGTACTTTGCACCCAAAAGCACAGCGAGGCTGCCTGGAATTTGAGGCTGAGCGTGATACACCATCGCAAGTGCCCAAGCTAAACATGAAAAGCAACTAGTTATAGGATGCTGAAGGATAACGAAGACGAGACTTACATGTCGGAAGCCACGTCGTCCAGCAGCCCATATGGTTGTTTAGTCTGCAAAGATCCCAACAGGCATTGATTTCCTCTTTCGAGGGAATGGAGAGAAGGCTGGCCAAACGCCTCGACATATCTGTAAAGGTCGACATTCGAGATACAGAAACATACACCCCAAACCCGTTTATAAATGATCATTAATGATTAATGATCTTTGACTGCTGGCGATTGTCAGTTTGGCATGGGCAGCGTGCGAAGTACAAAGTCGGACTCGGAGAAGGCGAGCCGGTTCTCTAAAAGTTGCCTTTGGGGATTTGAACATAGTACTAACGATGTCTACTAATAGTCCTTGACCTGAACTTCTACCAATAAAGCTTAGCCTGAACTCACTATGACTTAGCTTTGACATAGCTTGCTACGTACTTTCTACATTTATATCACTTTCCGCTTTGACATCGAACTAATAGGCGCGCGTACGCTGTTCTGTCTACAATATCAGTGCAGAGTCAATAATTATACAACAGTCTTTACATCGTTATTTTCATTGTCTCCTTTGCTGACGGATCTTTTGTGCTCATCCGAACTGTTGCAAGAGAAGACGAATTCCTATCACGGAATCTCCTATTTCCTAGTTCCTATTTAGGAAGCGAGAGTCAGCTTTGGCCGGTTGGGTCGGATAGTACGTAACAAGATCATTCCGCTTGATGCGTAAAGCAAGATGACCTCCTGGCAATAAGTAGTAGGCGGATCTTCGGCAGTTTGACTCACGACTTAAGCTTACAAGTGCCCCCGCAGAAACATTACTTCTCGAAAAGTTGTGTGAACTGATGTATTTTTTTAACGAAATTACAATGATGGGGCTAATCTGTCTCTGTGCTGACTTAGTAGATTCAGTTACGAAAGGTCAATAATCTTACGCACTCAGTGGAATAAGTCTCTAGGGCAGCAAGACCCCAAGGTGGTGACATGACATAGCATCAACTAAGGAAGAGGGTAGGTACGCACGGGACAATATCTTGGACAATATGATATCTACGACTATTATAGCGCCAGTACATGGTGAATCAGATCACTCTGAGCCCTCTAAATATTTTTGGTGCTCAAGCCTTGAGCCCAGGCTTAGCTTCTAGGGTGCCGCATGGCATGTATCTCCGTTGGGCATGTCTTCAATACGGCCGTCACTGCTTTTATACTAGCTTTTTCTTTACCGTTGAACACCACGGTGTACTCTCTACACTGTCTATTTCCAGAATAGCAACAAGGTCTACTCATCGATTTAATTGACACCAGAGGAGCACCGATGGAGCTAGACTGGTGTTGCACTTGGATTGACCTACAATCGGCCTAAGTGGTGATAATGTTGAATAGATCCGGACAGTAAAGACCATACTTAATTCACTCCATGTTAAGTGAATCTGTCGGTAGAATAACAGTGGCCAATTTGGGACTGTCGCGGCTCACGGTACTAGGAAGCATATATAAGCAAAAAGAAATTGAACATTCAGCCCTACTAAGATATGGCGACATCTGGTATCATTTCTATTCCGTTAATCTTCTCTGCAGTTGTACTGCACCACAAAGCCTTCACCAAACCTAATCATGCACCGACGACACCACGCAATTATGATGCTGGTTTTGTGGAAAAAACTTTGTTTCGCAGCACTGCTGTTGCGGCTGGGGGTCAAAAAGTGATCTTTCATGCCATCGTCGATAGTATCAGTGCTCATCACGTTCGCAATAGGCAATAGTCTGGCTTATTGGTGGAGCGGAGATAGCAATCATCCTGGCAAGAGATATGCCATCTTGGAAATATTCACGCAGAATCTTACGGAATCTTATCCCGTATGGAGACTGTCGTAAGGTTGGGGAATTGGGCCCACAGTTCCTGTTGGGCACGGGCTGGTTATTACAGGGCCTCCTTACGATGGGTTTGTTATAGAACACTTGGGAAGATGTTCACATATGAGGTCTCCGTGCAAAAAGACCACAAGCTAATGACCGGTGGCCCATATTCGATCGTGAGGTAATTTATTCTCTCAGATTAACATTAAAGATTCTTATGGGCCATGTTATGCCATATACTTCATTAGACATCCTTCATACTTTGGTATGATTCTTATTGCTAGTGGAGTCTTTATCTGGCAAAGCGGGCCAGCATCATGGACAAGGCTCAGTGGAATCCTTAATCACTGGAGAGGAAAGGCGCTTGTTGCTGTTTGTGCCGCATGGATGACAGCTTTAGGTACGTTAACAGAGAATTACTAGAATATTCGCACTGCTCACGAGCCATTTGACAGTGCTCGGCGCAGTGAAACGAGTGCACACGGAAGATACTCTTATGCGTGAAGAATTTGGTGACCAATGGACTGAATGGGCATCGCGAACTTACTTGCTGATACCTTGGGTTTATTGAAGGAGCTTGGAGGGACAACAGGAGGGACAATCATGTGCTCGGGGTTTAAATCAATCACACAAAGAACCCTACTATAATGTGGTATCCTCTAAACCAGCACGCCATTCAAGACTGCCAGTCTTGAACGGTTGGTTTGTCCGACTTTCATAAACCAAGTCTGTACTACTACAGGTGTAAATGCATTTCCTTAATGCCAATATATACTCGAGAGAGCTATCACATATGCATTGCAAGCCAATCATAAAGTGTGCTATGGATTTAAAGTTCACCTATCATAATCATACTAGTGACTAGTAAGTAATTCGGAAGTTGTGACGAGAATTACTACCCAAATTTGGGGTTCAGGCTGATCGGTGGCGTAATCTAAGGAAATAAAGATCTCCGTAACAGTTTAAAGGCCTTTGGACGCTTTACAAAGATTTTTGCCACTTAGCCTCTAGCCATCTGGTCCAGCTCATCAGAAATCCCTTGCTCAATCCGTTACTCGCTTCAATTTGTCAGTGTTTTGTCTGCTTAGAGGAGACCAGTCACCAGCTTAAGCCTTGACCCAAACTTTGCCTTATTTCCCGAGGCTCCCCAGGACAGATATCTAATCAGGGGTATTATAGTCCGAGGTCAAAGCGTATCAGACGAGTTCGATATTCTCGTTATAGATTATGCTTCTATCCACTTATGTTTTCATTCGTTCATCTACCTTATTTTAAACTTATTATTCTCTATTTACACCGTTTCGTGCTCATTGGACGATTGCTCTGATTATGGACTTTACTCAGGCTTACTAATGTAGTAATTCTTCTTCAATCCTCGCCCTCGGGTCACTCAATCTCTTCGTGTCATACTGAGGCTGATGCTTAGTTCAACAAGGGCTCGTTGACAGTGATGCACAAAGCAGAAGTGGTCTTGGTACATTAAAGATGCAGCGGGAACAAAACTAGCAGTGAACATAAGTGCAATTTCTTTTTTGGTATGAAAGCATTCACTGCGGGAGATATTCATAGATACGATGAGAGAAAGTGAGACAATAATAATACAGTTTGCTTGATGCCAGAAAAGTACTAATGGAGCTAGCTAAGCTGGTACTGCATGCGTATCAACTTACCGCCGGAAGTGTTAAAATGAAGTCCATGACATGTGGGTACTCTAAAAAAATCAGCATTGACTAACTTGGGAATGTAACGACTCATGGTACCAGGAAGCATATATATACTACATGAGAAAAGAATATTCATCTAGCATAACGGAGATGGCGACGTCCAGTATCATCTCTATTCCGTTAATCTTCTCTACAGTTGCGCTTACCCATAAAGCCTTCACCCAATTTAATCGTGCATCGACGACACCACGCAATTGGGAAGCTGGTTTCTTGGAGAAAACCGTGTATGGCAATCTTACTGTTACGACAGCAATCCAAAAAGTGATTTACTATCATGCTGCTGACACCTTAATCTCGCTCATCACATTCATAATAGGCAATTGTCTCGCTTGTCGGTGGAGCAGAGCTAGCAATCATCCTGGCAAGAGATATATCATCTTGGAAATATTCACACAGAATCCTACAGACTCTCATACCGCATGGAGACTGGCGTAAGGTTGGGGAACTGGACCCACAGTTCTTGTTGGGCACGGGGATGATTATTGCAGGCGCCGTGTTACGATGGGTTTGCTTTAGAACACTCGGGAAACTCTTTACATATGAGGTCACTGTGCAAAAAGACCACAAGCTAATGACCAGTGGCCCGTATTCGATCGTGAGGTGCGTTATTCTCCCAGAAATCCATTAAACTCTTATAGTAAACGGACCATGTACTTCTTAGACATCCTTCGTACTCTGGTATACTTCTTGTTGTGAGCGGAATCATTATCTGGCAAAGCGGACCGACATCGTGGACAAGGCTTAGTATGATCCTCAACCATTGGGCAGGAAAGGCGCTTGCCGCTGTTTGTGCTACGTGGCTGGCAGCTTTCGGTGCGTTAAAAGAGAATCGGAAGTCTTCGCACTGTTCACAAATCATTTGACAGGGATCGGCGCAGTGAAACGCGCACACACGGAAGATACTCTTATGCGTAAAGAATTTGGCGAACGATGGACTGAATGGGCATCGCGAACTTACTTGCTGATACCTTGGGTTTATTGAAGGAGCGGGATGATAATATGTTGGGGATCTGCAGACTAAACCACACAACGAGCCTTGATAGATTACAGTCGATATACTCTAAACCAGCTAGTCATTCAAGGCTGCTATGTCCTGCTTTCGTAAACCAAGTTTGAGTGTCACAATCACCCGAAACCAATATATATTTCTGCAAGTTATCCTATATGAGAGCTAACCATTAGGTACGGTATAAATTTAGAGTTTACCTACCATACGTATCCTGATTTGGAAGTCGTCGCGAGAGTTAGCTTTGACCATCAAAACGAGATTCAGGCTTGTGTCAACGCACATGTACAGTTCTTCTCATTCGTTTCATTATATACTAGCACTTTTTAATCGGCGACGTGGTCTAAGTGAGGAGCTCTCTCGTAACTTCGTGCAGCTTCGTACAAGCGTCTTGTGCAGCGTAGAGTAAGTTTTCCATTCAGGATAACACCGGGAGCAAACACACAAATGATGTTATCCTCACATATATGCAAAAGGTTCGTCAACGTTCGTTAGTGCACTGTGGGTAGGAACCATCAGAAAAGAATAGGTTAGACGGCGATAACACCAGAACAGCTTCAGTAGAACAGCTAACGACCGCAGTTCTCTCTAGGGCCTCGCCTGATAAGTTGTCTGGCAATCGACCAGATACAAGAATGCGTAGTTTGAGAAAATTTTGATGTATCCATAGATAGTGCATGAGCAATCCCGTAAGCTGCAACGGCTTTCTGTCCTTGAGATGAGACCTTTCTCGGTCGGTAGCCGTAGAGAATACTCGTTGGCCACCATACAGATTTTTTTGAAACCTCCGGATCGTTCAAGGAATGCAATAGCTCTCTTGTAGGAAGCTGAATGACTCGGACTCGACGATGATCGCATAGCCCAAATCCTAGCTTGAATGAAACAGTGCGCTTAGAAACCTTTCTTGAGGAAGATTATCGTCGCTGCCAGAAAGATATTACTGACGACCTTTGAGGCCTTGAGGCTGGAAGGAGGCTATTGTAACGGAGTCGTGACTTGTTACTTTGGTCACTAACACTTTCCTTAATTGTTTTGTTTACTCATCGAACTTTAGTAGATAATTCGCTCTTTACTTACTCGTTTCGTATTTATATAATATCTACTTATATAATAGTCTCAGAAAGGTATATAAGGTAGAGTACTTTGCTGTAGGTAGATAGGTCTCGTGAATCGAATTCCCCCGTTTACAACGGTTCTATCGAGCTTTCCTCTTTTCTCTCACTTCCCGTGTTGCGCTACGGTGACTCTGTCACTCTAGCGTTACAGCTATTGCCGCAGAGTGTGCGGAGAAGGTTTTCGTCATGTGCCAGTAAAGGTACTGTATAATAATATTGAAAAGTTATATCAAGCTCGGGCAGGTGAAATGTTCGCCTGTACTTGCAATGTCCAGCCACACGTATCTGATCTCGGAGACTTTAGACCATCGAAGCTGTGAATTGGTAAGTTTGTAAAATTAGTAAACAAAGAGAATAGTTAGCATCGAAAGGCGAGAAGAAGCTACAGGGATCTTCAAAACAATTTATCCATGTTCAGGGCAATAGGACGGAGCTTGCCAGAAAGGCCATTCAACCGAGGAGAGCTTGGTTGTTGGTTTGAGATTGAAGCGCTTGATTAAATAGGCGCCTAAGACTCGAACCACCATGACGAATTCGAACAAGACTCCCTGTTCTCTGAGTAACCTCTTACTCGGTCTCTACCCCATTTTCCTTGCTTATTACACGACCCTCCCTAGAAACTCAGAAACAAGCTCTCCACTCGCAGTTCTTTTACTCTTTCTGTTCACCCTGGTGCCATGGTTTCGTACGCTGGTGCGCCATGAACATGCGGCCGACTCTAGATGCTTACTTCTTCAACATAATTCAGAAGCCTGGGCTATCTGCGGGAACAGCACTTATCGACAGATCTCCGCACATTGTTTTTGTGCGTGGCACCGCGATAGACACATAAGTGTACAGATCGAGGCTTGCCTCAAGGTTACAATGTGTTGCTTGAACATGCCGAAGAGATAAATCCAATCTTGGTCTTTGTGCCCTGAACCGTATTCAGTCTTCTGACCCTCGTCTCCTCTCAGACCAGCTCTCTCATTCGTTTATGCCAAATGGGATGATACACGCTGTTATCTCGCCCTCTTTGAATATCTCTTACGTCAACCGGTCAGCTCTCCTTCCGCCGAAACAAGGTGTTCTCCGCATTTTTCTGAGCCACGATTTTAATCCATATCCAATATTTCGGCGGTAACTTCCAGATGTTTCCTTAATGTGTCTTTCAAATGGCACGCTGCCTCAAAAAGTCTCAAATTGCGGTCTTTAAGCATCCTAAATGGCCCATTCAATGCGTCTCTGGGTTTTCTTTCAACTTTCCCGATTTAGGAACTCCTTTGTATTTAAGTACGGTGTGTGAATGATGGACCTGGTCGACTTTCTCCTTTCCTTGGGTGCGTCTTGAAGCTTGTCTTGTAAACGTACACATCACTGAGCATCTACCCTTTTTAAGCGAGACTTTGGTGTATAAAAGATTCGAAAAATGGCTTCTTGGACCCATTCCATTCTCCCCGCTCTCTTCTTTTACCAATCTTGCGCACTGGCCTACATTTCCTCCCAATTCGTGATACTCCTGAGCTATACGATGAACCAAATGAATTCTTCCTCGCCACTACCCATTCAACCCACTCAAAGTACTACGTCTTCATCTCCGTTCCCGCATAATACACAACGAGACCGCGCAGCGCAGTGGGAGAGGGATTTTAACGCTCTAACACCTGAACAGCAGACGAACGAACAGACGACGAGCGAAGCGAAGAGGAGGTGGATGGCGAGTTATTATAAGAGTGTTTCAAGCTGCCAGCCTGGGGCTCCCCGGGACTATGATATATGGTACGTCTTGCTTCCGTCCTGTGTGATTTTTACCAATGCTCTAATTCTAGATTTCTGGTGGCGTTCCTCTCTTGATTCATCTGTATCTTTAGACCAACTTCTGGCCCCTTTGTGGTTTCGACAGTGGCTGACACCAACCTTAGGCGTCCCGTTGATGTCTTTCTATAATTCGTCTTTGTTACTCGTTCCCGTTTAATTCATAATCATTTCTGGTCAAAACAGTAACCGACCCCCGCGGAAGTCGAATGACGGAATATCAAGCTTACAAAACTTGCCACCGAATGTCGAATCTACGTAAGTTCCTTGCTAAGCCTGATCGGATAAGAACTTACGATCGTAAAAACCGACCAGTTAGACTTGATATGAGACGCTTTGACCAGCCTTTCATTTGAAGTTATTCAATGCGTAGTAAACTACTCAAATATAAGGAATGACTCGGAAATATCAGTTAATTTCGATCTCAATCAGAGTGAATATATACTTAGCATATCTATGTACATGAGATTAGATAGGGTTGAACTCGGTTCCGACGAGGCTAGGCGAAAAGCCACCATTCAACATTGTTGAGAGGTTCATTTACAGTCTGAGATACGCTGAGCCCCTGGCTGAGCCCTGCAGGTGAGCCTGGAGAGACTCGCGTGCGTGAAAAAAAAAATCTATTTCGTAGGCCGGTTTAAGCTAATCTTACAGACGGACCTGAAGCGGCTCAAGTACGTGAAATTCAGGCAGGTCGATTATCTCCCAGCGTCTTTCCATGAGTCCGATACTAATCTGACAGGATGCCCGTGTTTAAATGGGTGGAACAGGCTCGCATATCCTTTGGATAATTCCAAAACAACGAAATCCTGTAAGAGCAAGTGATAAACTGGAGAATGAACGTTGTAAGCTTACATACCATGACAGTCACCGCGCCAGCACTAAAGGTAGGCCTTGCTTCCGACTCGCAACGAAGTTCTCCTTCCCAGTTGCTGTTGTCATCCTGCCTTTGCTCCAAGCCCTCTAGCGATAAAGTACCTTCAACTGGAGGTAAAGGGCTCAATTTTGCCTCTCCAAGGAAAAGATGGACCGCGTTTTTGTGTCCGTTTTTTTCAATTACAACCTGCCTCATGAGGTGTACTCGAATCGAAGTCTGCCGTTCTAAGTTCCCAGAAGTTTGATCATGAGCACGTTCAACTTGGGAAGAGAGGTGCTCACTGGAACTGGAGCTAGAACCAGGCTGAAGCTGAGAAAGTGATGCACGAGGTCCTACAATTTGCACATGGAATCTGATCGAGTCTGTTATTCCGAACACCCCAACAGAGGGTAAGAAGAACTAGACACAATCCATGAGCAAACAAATGATTAGATCGATGAAAGAGACAGGGTACATACCAGGCATGTTAGCGATCCTAGCTGAGGCTTGTCCAATTTTGGTACAACTTGATATGAGAACCGGCGCCATTCTCCTGGGCATATTCTTATCGTTGATAACAGCGACCGATCTATCACAGGTCGCGGTGGACGCCAACGTGGCAAGTACTCGAAAATGAATGAGTTCGCTCTGAGGAAGGGGGATCATATTCAAGTTCAAGTCAGCTTGAAGGATTCCATGTGCGTAATAAGCAACGAATTTACTTTTTATTCTTGCCCAAAAACGCCGTGTGACGGGACCTTGTCTTGGAGGTGATCGCAACGAAGGTGTAGGTGCATTTCACATAGTATGCTAGGCTGTGAGTTTCTCCTGGAAGAAGGATGTAGTATGAAGGTGGGAGAGGGTATTCTTTACCATCGTGTTGAAAGGTGCGTGGAAGTGGGCAAGAGAACTGCAAAGAACTCGGACAATATGAGGGGGTTGTCCTCGAGTCATCAGAATCCGACTTGAATAATGTATACTTTTGATTTAGGACTTCGATCGACATCCATCCGACGGTCGGGGAAACGACTTCGATGGAGCCCGAAAGCTATGAGTACCCAATAAGCAAGCACGTTCAGCTTGATCCATTAAAAAGGGGGAGTACCTTCAACGTTACGTCCGAAACAGACTCTGGGACGTCGACCGTCAGTGTACCTTCGATATTAGACCTTTGCCTAAAGATAGGATTGGTCGCCTTGTCTTCTTGGTGGTTCAATATAATAGTGATGCCATTGTTTTGGCGAAGGAAGATACCTGTGGGACGTGTTTCGCTTTCCTGCCAACGCGCTTGTTGATATTCGAGTCGCTCTTCGTCAACTCTAGGCTCGGACGAGTAGCCTGGTACTGGATAGTCAAAAGAATATAAGGGTGGTCGAGGATCCATAAGTAGACTGCAGAAGCACCAATTGAGGCGATGAGATGCGGCGAGTTAGTGTGATCATGTTAACAGCAGATTTATATATCATCTAGAACATGGGAAGGAGTCATATTGCTTGAGCGCTCGTTAGAAAACTAGCTGTATTGCAGAGGGTTGCGCAGTTGAAACAAGACCGTTATCGGATTTAACGCATTACAATTGGTCTACCATCGTAGACGACAAACGCATCGTTAAATTTCGAAGAGAAAGTATGTTTCGTAGATTCGTCGGTCACTCACTTCCCAAGTAGTTATTCGTAGACACCCTTTTCTCCTAATTGAGCGAATTACGCGATTGAGATGGGTTGAATTGGGGTGTGACTGGCATCAAACTATGAGTCAATACTAGTCAATGTCATGTACGCGGCACCGTCTTGGATGGACATCAGCACTAAGTGCATTAGCTTGCTGATTACCTTGCTTGAAAGGTCTTTCAATTTCCATATTTCAGCCGACGGAACCAACATCGCAAATAAAGTACTTCCGACGGAACAACCTATACGCAATAAAGACATTGCCGTTAATACTTACTACATACGCATTTTAGCTGGCTGCTGCTGTCGCTACTTACACTGTCTATTCCGAAAAACTGGCCTGTTTGTGATGAAGCCTTGCAAGCTTGGGAATCGGGATGAGCTTGAATAGACATGGCATGACCCAATATCCCTCCATTCTACAGTGGCCAACACTTCCGTCTACGGTCTCTGTGCTTTGTCTGTGCTCTAACTGTATTATTCCGCTCTTGAGAATTTCCTTGCCGAGGTGAAGTTTACACAGTACTCACGCGCTTACATCTCGCGCAAACTTTCATTTTCCTTCCTTCATATCCTGAGCTTCGTTTGGACATGCTCGATATTCGCAATTTCTCTCGTTCTGTTCTTGAACGCAACGTTCCAAGTAGATCGATTCGGCTTATTGTTTACGGTTATTCGACATACTGTTGGTAAAGGCGATAGCATTAAAACAACATTTACTGCCATCTGCCGATATTATTGATGTCCCCATCATGTATGCTCCCCATCTCCTCGTCTAATTTCTCCCTGGAAGCATCGCACCCTTGCTCTCCAGATCCTTCTTCAAGTCTAAAGAAACGCCTTAAATAAACAAACATTACTCGAGACCTCGTTCAATATCTGTGCTCCTTTCAAGGTTGTTTATTCCATCACTCATTCATTCCGAGTCGCATTCTTTCTCTCTTCTCAGTATTTCAATTTATACATTTCCTATCGCTGCGTTACTAATGCTATCAAGATACTCACTGTGCGCACAATTTCACTCGCTATTTCATTGAAGTTATCACTGGTTTCTTTCCCTTCCTTTATCTCTGTGCTACTTACTTTAATTCAAGATGCCCGCTTGTCATCGTTATCCAAGCAAGGTGGGCGCCGTGGCACATGGCACTTCTCGAGTTCTTTTGTAGTTTGAAACATAATCAAGCCAAGAGGAAGAGGCTGCGACAAGCACATGAGATTTGTAGGCCGCATACCGGATAAGATAAAATTCCTATTGTACACGTGCTGTACTAGGCTGTACTGCGCTATCATCTAACTGTTATTTTTTTTGAAAGAAAGAGTCAAGACACGAAAAAAAATAACAGAACCGACTGGTGCTTACCAGTTGTTCTACACAACTACACACTACTACCACCCTCATCTTGTACTTCCGTATATAACCAAACGACACCTGCACCGTCCTGGAAATCTACGCCTTGACGCTCAAACTTTTCGGACCAGTGAATGAAGTCATCCGGAGAGCTACCATGACTCTCCACGACCCAATCCAGGGTCCGAATGGTTTCCAAACAGGGAAAAGAGACCTATGGGCCAGTGTACGTAAGCATGATATAGTGTTTTTGTTATCAAACTTTTCGGGACCCAAAATGACGCCGTATAGACCTACGCGCCGAACGGAAGGGTGTTGAAATTTAGGAGTAAAGTTGACGTTGAAAACCACTGTCTCGAGGCTCATGCAGACCAGGAACGGACGATGAAAATCTTCCATGGTTGGAAGTTGTGGCTGTAACCTAACGGAGTGATGATATGAAGTGTTCTAAGGGGCGCACCGTTGACGTTGAGGAACGTCCTGATGTCATTTAGGAATGCGGCCATATTGTTGGATAACGATGTTGTAGATTCGAGGGTGACGCGAAGAACGAGTTTATGAAGGTTGGGCATGGATATTGAGGAGGCTAGAAGTAAGCTTTCTGTGCGAGTAGAAACAATAAGATCATGGACCAAAGGAAGGACGAAAAATCCTTTTGAAGGCGAATGTCCCTCCTCAAACATGTTGCCACTGACGTCGAGCACCCGCAAGCTCTGGAAAGAGCCGAAAAAGTTCGTTATTTCAGGAAAGCGTGACTCTGCCACCCAAGAGATTCCTTGTAAAGTGGGGCCACACATTCTTGATATAAAGTCGAGAAATCCAGGCGGGAGGCGATATCTCCAACACCCACGGATATTTCGGAGATTGGGACAGTATTGGATGATTTGACAGACGAGTTTAAGATATCCCAACGTATCACATCCTCGAGAATGAGTATATACTTCAAGGTAACGTGTATGCTGGCCGTAGTTTGTCGGAAACGGAATAAGACTTGTCGCTGCTTCAGGTGCTCGAGAGTGTGGTTCTAATGCTGAAAGAATCTGCAGTGCTCTCTGAGGACTACGGACGGCAAGATGACGGTACAAAACGGGAGTAGCGATATTCCACCATTCTCTGCATACGAGAACGATACTGGATTTCGTTCGCAGCGCAGAAATGGCTGTATTTGGTCCCAATGCGCTGATGGAAGTGATTTGTGGCGTAAACGGGTCTAGAGGCATAAAACTTTCCGACTCTGGAAGATATGTGGCAAACTGAAAGATCTCCGAGAGGATCTCGACAGGTAATTCTGGGAAAGCCGGGCGACGCGATGTGAATATAGGAAGACGAAGTTGAAAGAAAAACTTGGTAAGCTGGAAAAGCAACGATAACCATGTAGTGCTTTTCCATTGTCGGTAAAGGTGACGGAGCCGACCGTTCATAGGAGTACAGTGCGCATAGATTGTACCAGGGCTAAGAAGCGTTGAGAGTTTAGATTTAATACTTGAGCTTTAGTTTTGATGGAAAGAGATGAAGAGTCACAGATTAGATCACGTTCCATATGAGGCTAATCTGCGAAACTCAGCCCACAACGACCATGAATTTGCTTTGTCTGGGTTTTCTTTTCTCAACTCTTCGACTTTCTTTGGCAGTAAATGTCTTTCTTAACCCACCATCTACCTCATTAAAGTCTACCCTTTCACCTGAAGACGCCAGCTCAGCTCTATCGCATCATCTTGGCCTTGAGCTTTTCGAACATTTCCAAGATTCAAATAAGCCATTTTATGGCAGTGGAGCCGAAGATTTTGTCGCTACCGGCCAGAAGAGTGCGCTAATTGTAGTTTTGGAACAATTTGACGTTGAAGGCGAGTGGTTACATTGCGATTCTCCCTCCTGTTTTTATTAACTTCGCATTAGCTGTTCTTCCGTCGTCTCTCGCGCCGGCTTTCAAACTCTCAGTTCCATATCATGCGCACATAACCTCCCTTTCCTCTGTCATCAGCACTTATCTTCACCGTGCCAGACACATTTACTCGTCCATCTACGAATCTGAAGTGTACAACTGGAAGGCTTCCGACCTCGGTTCATTACAATCATTCTTCAATAATGCAGATGACTCGGCCTTTGCAGCGCTTGATCTTTCAACTCTTATAAACCTGCGCGAAGAGTATGGTTCAGAAAGCGTCGAGTATGAGCGTGCTGCGGACTCAACTCGCGCCTTTCTACAGTATGCTCTCGAAAATGGCGAGCAGCTCCAGCTTGCCATTCTCTCATACTCTTCCACTACTCCGTACGCTAAGCGTCAGTCTACCCCCTCCCAAGTTCCTTTGCCTCCTGGCCATGCTCCGCCTCAGGAGCCCATTGGCTCGGTATCCACCTGTTTCAGCAGTGTCGATGCATGCACCAACGGAACCTCTTCTTGTTCTGGCCGTGGCCAGTGTGTCGAGGCATCCAAATCTGGACGTACTTGCTTTGTTTGTACTTGCTCCGCCACGAAAACTGGCCAAGGCAACAAGGTCAAAACCGAAACTTGGGTCGGAGAAAGTTGCGAGAGAAAGGATATCAGCGGGTGCGTCATTTCTTTTTCTGATTCCAGCAAAATTTCTCATTTGAAAGCTTCAGGCCTTTCGTGCTTTTTGTCGGTAGTGCTTTAGTCATGCTGATCCTGGTCTTTGGGTCTGTTTCGTTGCTCTATGGTGTCGGGGAACAAATGTTGCCACCTACGCTCACAGGAACCGCAATAAATGCAAAGAAGGAGTAGTTGACTGTTTTGTAATCTGACAAAGACCTCCCACTTTTGGCATGTTTTCAGTTATCCTACTCGAAACAGGTGCACTAATATGTATAGTCTAATCATGCACTCTTCTGGTAAAGTCTAGTCGCAATTGGTTGCATCAGTTTTAGTTACCGTTGTACGCCACACAATGACAATGTTATTCATCGCCAACGCTCGTGAAGAATCTCTCCTTTCTCGCATCTAGGTTTAATCTGTGTATCTGTTGAAAGCGTCAAAAGGAATGCTTTGTCGCCGTCTTTTCGCCGCAACGGTCTCCTCCTGTTACGCTAGGATATTCTGGCCCAATGAGAACACTCCTGCCTTCGGATTGCGGGACGGGTTGAACGACGGATTGCAGTCAAAGTTATTCGCTGACATTATCTTCAAGCCAAAATGACAGCTACCTTTGTCTTGACTATCGTTAGTGATGCAGACCTTACTGAACTATGATAGAAAGCGGATCCGAAGAGCTGTACCAAGACACGGGAATTTCATTTCAACGTCGAAGTTTTTTGAAGATCTCGATGGTATGCGAGGTATGATATTGATACATGGTAAACTGGTACGCCTGGTATAATGTGAGTATGTACGTGCGGCATATAATAAGAACGGGTGCATATATACTTACTCTTAAGATATTCTACAGCTGCAGATAAAATAATTTCCTCAAGCGTATTGGAATAAATAGCCGGCACTCATGTTTAGGAAACTCTGTATTTCAGAGTTGCGGAGGCGGCGATGGTTTAAATTGAAATGAAGTGGGGGTATCTGATCTTTCAGAATCGTCGTGATGCGAGTAGCATCAGCGTTTTCTCGTCTTCTGGGTGTCGTCGAAGAGGTGGCATAGATTGAAGGTATGCCAGTGGCGCTAAATCCTCTGGGGTCATTATCTGCTCTAGAGCGGAGTGGTCGTTTCGCCTCCGACTACGAGGTCTACCAGAGGTTACGTACTGATGAGATGAACTGTCGGTGTTCATCCACTTCCTCAGTGTAGTCGACGTGACCGCATAGTGGTCTGGAGGGGAAGCTGACTGTGAGGAGCGGTCGGACATTGAGGGGCTCTTGGGTTTGTAAGGGATGTACTCGATCCGTGGAAAATCTGCATCCTGGTCGGGGTTAAATATATGGTCTGGTCGACCTTTTGTGCACCGAGCACTTTTATACTTTCCATGCGGGACGGGGAGTGAGGCGAGGCGAGGCAAATCATCCACAGTTTGTAAATGTGGAAGCGACTCTTCATTAAAATAAGCAACTGTTGATGAGGGTGAGTTATGCTCGGACTTCTAATGCGGCTTATACTGACTGAGATGCCATTTACGCTGTCCCCTGGGGGTCTCCACAAATACAGTGTACGTTTGTTTGATCAGGATCGGGCGCGAGCCTTTCGTAGGCGACGATCTAATGAAAATAAGTTAGGGGGTAGAGTCATATATGAGAATAACTTACCTGACAGCCAGCTCGGTGTCTTCCGTGAAAAGAAGGTGGTGTTCCTGTTTCTCATGATAAAACAGAAATCCCTATAGCATTTCTGATCGTTAACGAGGGAACTCTTGAACATTATAGGATTGTTGCCTACCTCTCTAACCCTTGACGGGCCCCACCGGATACCTGAAATTTATTACAACTCTGACACGCTCCGAACAAAGGTTATCGCGTACCATCCGTCCACCGCTCTATGCCAACCTGAAGCAGAATGGTTAGTAACAAAATTCAATGGCCAATGGGTAGCGAAACACACCCCAGTCAGCTCAGCATGAGGACCACCTGAAGTAGAGAGTATATTAGCAAGAGGCTACGGCTATTAGTAGAGGTATAAAACCGACGTTCTTCCCATACATAACAGGATCCCGGTGTGATCAATGACCTCTCCTCAGCATCCAGTCGCCTAGTGACCATAGGCAGTATGCTGAGAAGAACTGCATGGAAGATGACCCGAGCGTCTGAAGGGGATCTAATGCGAATATTGGTGCACGTTGCACGCTGCATCGTCTGACCACTGGGCGGATGAAGGATGGGGGGGGGGAAGGAATGATACGCTTAGTGCCCGAAAGAGACTTTTCATCTTATTAAAATAACCTGCGAATAGTAGCTGCCTGATGGGTTTATGGTCTTTTACGACACCGAGTCGAAAGGATCGGTAAAAGTAGGGAGAAAACTGAATGCAATGACCGGATAGAGTTTTAGAATACAGAGAAAGACAGTGAGAAGATCTCGATGTACTGTACCTCGCCGGGGAACACCCTATTAGCAAACGAATACAGAAATAATTAAAAATTATATATGGTTTCGGAAATGAGTCGCAAGCCTTTAGCTTTTCACGCAACGACATTGTGGAATGAGATGGTTGATAAACATGGTTTTATATGTCTTGTCTGATGGGTGAGCCGATACTCTGATGTGCCCTGTATTAAAAGAACTGACGAATAACCTTCCACGAATTGCTGCTCAATTATAAAGGAAATTGAAGGAGATGGGAGCCGCCGGACATCACACTGGTCCATACCAATTAGGCTACTTTTGTCGCTATTTCTCCAGCACTACGGCCCTCCTATGGAGTAGGCAGCTGCCGTTAGATAACTTGTTACACCACCACATTACCATATGTACACACAAAGTCATTTATCAGGCTCTTAAGGAGGCGGCCGAATGGGTTCAGTAAGGGATTAACCAACCTCCAGACTAAAAGAAGCCGTTCCGTTTCTAACCTGCGGCCTGCGGTTTCGGCAAAATCTTCTAGGTATTTAAGGTGGCCGAACCTATGTGATTGACGGAGTTTCCAGAATTCAGACTTTCCAGAATCTAGGAAGCTAACTAAAGTAAACGATTTCCGAGGCAGTGGAGGATAGGTCACTACTGTATTGGTCAATATTAGAAGCCATACAGACCTTAACATCAGAGCTTCTGTACATGTCGAACTTACCGATGTCGGCCACACAGTAGTTGTAAATCAGCCCTGCGACCGATCATAGTAAAGTTCTGACAACGGAATATTGGGAGCCCGACGTCCAGTGCGAAAAGCTGGCGTCGGTTATTTTCAAAATGAATATTTTCTGGACTATTCATTGTTCGGTTCAGATTTCTTGGTATACATTGAACATTCACACCGAACGACAACGCAAAAAGCGGGGGAAATGCCTATCACGAAGACTTCAGGTTGCAATAGCACCCGCGTCTAATTAAGCTATCTCTTGGGCTGATTGGTGGTCAGTGGAGGCAGGCAACAGCTGTTAAAAATACATACGTTGGAAGGGCCAGACCTCCTCTCACCGCCGCCGATTTGGCTGCTGGATAGACTGCTTTCTAACGCACAATTTTTAGATGCTTTGAATTCAGTCGCAGGAGTTGTTCGCCGTCTTTTACCGCGATTTTCACAACCCCAGGACGTCGGTCGGAACGTGGGCACCCAGAGCCACTGACACCCAGTAATTCTGTCCTGTTGGTATCCTTTGGTAAGTGTGGGGGTTCAGATAGATTTTGAACATTTTATAAACCAATCAAATTCCTGTGTTAATGGCTTCGACTGGAGACCGCAAGCCGAGGCCGCCAGCCGGCTGAGAGATATACCTTACCAAAAGTTCCAGCGAACACAAGCTTTCACTTATACCAATATCCAGGCAATATGCCGCACCAGTTAGCCAGCTTGCAGTTAGGGTTCTGAAAATAGCGCGATAAGTTTTCACACCCCACAATGGCTGTTAAATGGTACACACGCATTCGAAGAAACGCCACAGATCACGAAGGATATTCAGTGAATATGGTATCAGATTCGGACCATCATATAGAAAGAAGTACTAGAAAGCCAACTCATACACACACGATGTGATATGTGGGCGACAAATGAATCACTCTTGTCATTCCATGGGTCCCCCAAATGGCTCGGTAGTTGAACAGACGTACACTAAACCGTGATATCCTCGGTTGGAAAGTCAAGGAGAGCTATCATCGACAGTAGCGATTATATTATGAAACACGTACCACGTACCTTTAGTCACAGTTCCCGAGGAAATATGAGTACCAAATTGTCAAGTGCGCCGTGCGACATACCCATGATGGTGCTGAAAATCCGAGTACTATTAGGAAACTTAAAACGGTTAATTAGGGAATTTGCCATACATAAAAGTCAGATTGAGATGCTTAATCCTGATATCACCTTCACACTATTAACAACAAACTGAAAGCTGAAGACAATGCAAATATAGCAGGAGGACGAACTTGTGAACTCAAGGGTTGACTATGTCGATGGTGATCACTGCTGTCATGCGGTTGAAAGCGCTGTGTTTGAACGGCCAGAAATTACATGTAGAGGCGAGTACGTACTTGAAATGCGCTTCCGGACATAGTCTCCTCACATTGTTTTTAATCCCACTATCAATAAGGGTAGCAACGTGCTGGTTATGTTTTTGAGTACAAATTTTACCCAGGGCATCGTTTAGGCAGACACACCTGGTACACATTTTTATCATCGGGTTAAGTACTTGAGTGAAGAGATGGCAAGCTTTGGCTCTGTGGGAAGACTTTCAAAACAGGCTACGTTCGCGGGAAGAGCATAACGTGAGAGCATGCTTGAGAAGCAATTGACAGAGCAGAAACGCACCCCACGCCTCATCCGCTTGAAAAGGCATTGGAAGTCCGAGACCGCGCTTGGTAAAAAAAATGCTTGCCTCACAACGCAAAGATGAATATCAATGTGGGAGATTCCACTGGCCAATCTCCGTTTGAATTCTCCTTTTGATAGTATTTCAGGCATTGACCTTTATCCCAGTCTTGCCACGGTGCCACAACATAAAATATCTGAGGGTCACGCTCTGACCGGCGTACTTCACAAGAAGTAAATGAATCAGAACGAAAGAAAACTCTTGGTAGAAAATATGTACACTGGTTGACCCTTGTGATTTCATCGCCTCACTGGAGCCATTTCGACTAATAGTGAATTTATGATCAAGCAGCAAGAAAAAACACCAAGATAAAACCTACATCTCGGCGGTAGCTGTCAGTGCGCCAGCCTTTTAAAAGGATTCCCTCCATCAGACGAAATACTTGAAGCGGCAATCGCAGTCAAAGCTGACCATTCTAACCAAAAAAAGTCATGCGATTCATGTCGTTGTCTTTCTTAGAATGTGTTAATATGGGCGAACCTGACCTTTAATTTTGTACGTCTCTCTTCACATAAAGGGGTTAATGCACTAGTTTCACTCCTGGTTACCAGGAGGAGCGGCAGGGGCTACAGTGTGTGGGGATTTGGTTGCCCCCTCTTTCTTGTCGGGGTGTAACAGGGTGTAACGTATTGCACGTACATACGCAACAAGTTAGCTTTATACCTCGGTACTCGGTCTTGCCACCAACCCAACCTTGGCCCCGCAGTCTACTTTCTCTTCGGGAGAGTCGATCACTCACTGCCTGTGCTGACGGAAGGGAACCAGCTTCCTTTAAGCGACTTTCAGCTTTGTACTGCCAATTGGGCTGTATAATCGTAACGCATCATATCACATTGCATTCGAAGCACTGAAAAGTAAATCTACGTATCAAAAACTTGGAAGCATTGTGATCATGCGAATAATCTCTTGGTGTACCTGGAAGTAACCGTTAATAGTGGCAGTAGAACAGATAATACAACTTACGAGTTGAGACCATGTACTCCTCCCTCTACCTGAGCACTAGCAGTTCGCAATTCGAACCGGACTTTGCCACTCAATACACCTTCCCTGAGCTCGGACACGCTTCTGACACCAAGGTCCTGGAACGAGTGCTGCAATCCAGCATACAGATAGGGGACGAACGCCTTGATACTGCCCTTATCTTGGACATCACCACTTACACCCTGAGCGACTTTGACAGCACTGCTCTCGGAGAAATAACGTGACGTGGCAGCATTCTCGACCGTGTTCTCCTTCTTCGGCGAAGGGTACTTGTTCGATCCAGACTGCACACCATTGATCTTGATTTTCGTTCCAGGTTTGCCCTGCTCCATAGCCTCCAAACTTCCCATACCACGGTAGGCTTTGACCCTCTTACCCTCGTGGTAAAAATATTCTCCAGGGGCTTCTTCGGTACCGGCGAGCAGTCCACCCATCATGACCGCGCTAGCACCAAGGGTAACAGCCTTGACGATGTGACCGACGTTAGAGATACCGCCATCAGCGATTACAGGCACGCCAAACTTGTTGGAGAATTCCGCTACGGCATGAACTGCAGTAGCTTGAGGTCGACCGACGGCCATAACCTCCTGGGTGATACAAATGGAACCAGAGCCCATTCCGACACGCAAACCATCCGCACCGGCAGCGATAAGGGAAGCAGCTTGCTCGCGGGTTACAACGTTCCCAGCGATAACTTCAAGCTTGGGATGTTTTTCCTTGATGTAACGGATCATATCGATCTGGTAGATAGAGTTGCCTTGAGAAGAGTCAATAACAACAACGTCAAGTCCTGCTTCGACGAGCAGAGCGAGCCGGTCCCTGTCGGAAGGTCGTGTGCCAACGGCGGCGGCGGCATAAAGCTGTTTGGTTTCGGGGTTTTTGGAAGCGAGAGGGTAGGATTGATTTTTGAGAAGATCGGAACGAGCAAGAAGGGTAACGAGATGGCCATTCGAATCAACGATAGGAAGTTTTCCTTTCTTCGAATCCCGAAGAATGTCATTGGCTTCCAAGAGGGTAATTCCTTGAGAAGCAGTGACCAAATCGGTTACCATGACCTGTGATAGAGGAGTAGATGGTTCACGGAACTGTATATCACGAGAGGTGACGATCCCGACAAGTTTTCCACCAAGGACACCGGAATCTGAAGAAATGTCATGTTAGTGATGTGTTAGAGATCGCGAGATGTTAGATATCAGGAAAACGATAAAGTCTACCCACCAGTAATAGGGATACCACAGAAGCCCAGTCTAGATTTGATATCGAGGACATCCGCAACGATATGCGAGGGGGAAAGAACGACGGGATCAGAAATGAATCCATTTTCATGTCGTTTGACAGCGCGGACCATTGCCGCTTGAGATTCAGGAGACTGATTGTGGTGGATAACACCAAGGCCGCCCAAAAGCTGAGCGGAAGATCAGTTTCCACAACCACGAATAAAAGCGGACGAAAACACACAGCAAGAGCGATGGCCATATCTCCCTCTGTGACTGTGTCCATCGGACTGCTCATAAATGGAGTCTTGAGAACAACGTTCCTGGTTACACGAGATTCAGTGATAACATCTGAAGCTGGAAAGTCGATTTTTCCTGGAAGGAGGAGAAAATCGTTATAGGTGAGCCCCCCGTGGACACGGGAATCCATCAGATCTTCTATAGATAACCCATCGGAGTGTTTATAAGTTTTTAAGTGCTCGAGAGCAGTTGAAGGATCGAGGAGTGTAGACGACTTGGAGGGCATATGGGCTCTTTAGCCGAATTTTTTATTCTCACAGGTCTTCCTTATAAACTCCTGTCAAAACCACGTGCTGATCGGGCCGGATCAAGACTAACGCCCACGTGCCTATTTCCAAGCCATCGTTGCTCTTCAGGCTATCGATAATCGACTTACAAAAACCACAAGGTTGACCTACGATGCTGACGGAACAAAACTCAGCACGCTGCTGGATGTGCGATAAGAGTAAGAACGATAATTCAGCAGACAGGAAAATCATTTGACCATGGGCATAGTCCAGCTTAAGTAGTCCAGCTTAGTCCTCTACTTAACTGGTCTCGACAAATAGTACAATGACAAGCGGCAGCATCCACTCCGAATCCAAAGATCGGATTATCATATCTGGGACTATACCGTTGATTATGCTACGCAGTCTCTCGGTGGCCTCTCATTCTAGGTTTCCGCATTGCGTCTCGGTGATACCCTTATATCCTCATAGGTGAGCTGTGCCATCTCTATTTCTGTCCACTAAGGCTTAACGCGGGTACCTACTCGCAGGTAACGAATGACCGATACTGATATCTACTTGGAAGAAGAAGGAACCGGCCAAGTAGACCCCCTTTCTTATTTTAGCGTTTCCGACAAATCAGAGTGGCGAGGCGTTCAATGTTACCAGTCTCCAAACTCCAACATCTAACCTGAAAGAAATCTTGTCACATACCTAGTTATTGGCGCATTACTCCCTTCGAAGGACGGAACAAAGTGAAAGTCGTTCCATGACAACGCTGGCGAATCAAGCATGCGCCCCGAGATATTCAGGCAAATAAAATGAGCTATGCCCGCACATAACGGCCAAAGTTAAGCATGATGATCTTCAGATCTCCTGAAGGCTGCTTTCTGGTTTCCTTCCTATCTTTGCTTCAAATTCTACCCCAGCAGATTTTCTCTGTCGTGGCACCACTTGATAGAAAAACTTATTGACCTCAGAGTTCGCAGTCAAGTCAGACAAGGGGAAAGCGAACTATAAGGATAATCTTCGGAGATCGTGATTAGAGGCGCTCAAGCACAACTGGCGAGTAGGAGATGCCACATTTAGATTAACTCTTGGTTCAAGTATTCATTTCATAGTTCTAAGATGCATGTGCATCTCGAGCACCATTCTTACCGATCGCCGAGTCTGTCGTAGTCCGAATCAGGCTTTGTGAGAGCTTTTGGAAATCATGGTAATTTAAATCACCTGTGTGCCTTTCGAGAAGGAATAGACCCCTTTCAACTCCTATAGTCTTCAGCGAAGTGAAAGTGTATTGGGCATGATAAAGACTTGTACCGATGACATGAAGAAAAGTCCATATTCAAGCGTCTCTGATACGTTCGTCAGCACTTTCTGTACGTATGGTTCGATTTTCTTCATCAAGGCTATCTGTCTGACGCGTTGTTGGTGGATCAAGCGAGGATTTATTTAGAGCGTCACCGGCACCCTCAACGCTAACTCTATTGCTGAATCGCAACTGTTATAGAATTACGGCAGCAGAGGACGTACTGAGCGAGGTGAAAGACGACGAAGATCGTCGACACACTCCATCCGTGGTGTACGGTGCGCTAGTGAAATGACCCTGCAGCTGGGGCGATTCTTGCTGCAGCGTACGAAGTAATCGAAGACCTGCATGCAGCTTCTATCCCAGCTCATTGCAGCGTTTTACTAGTAGTACTACCCAAGCCAAGCCTTGGGGTAAGTCCCATCGTGCACCAACTCCCTCAATGCTGTCGTTCAATCGTGTTATATCATGCAAAACCTACCAGACCCATGCTGGTTCATATAGCTTTGTTGAAGCCCCAGATTTAATCTGGTTCAAATTGTATGCACTCAAAATAAGCCACCAAATGTCCTTTTTTGCACTCATCGAGGTGTCTCTTCCAAAAATGCGGCAGCTACGGTCAGATCGGTACACCCCCATCTTTCGAAGGAGCATATATGCACTATCACGTCTTTGGCTTGTCCCACTGATGTTCATAATACAGACAAATTTCGCAAGGCAGGGAGGACAACTAACAGGTGAACTGGGACGGACGAGATGCTGGCCCGAGTGATGGATTGAAAGACGGAATCGAGCGAAGGGTTGACAGAAAAAGCTGATTATTTGAGAGGTGTATGTGATACCTGTTCCGTTTTTTTGGGCCGTTATACGTAAGTACGAATTTCCATCGCTGTATTCGACCTATCGCTCCGCTGATTCTTAGGCCTGCATCGTGAACCGTTCACGTTCGTTCATTCATTATCCTGGCGTTTGTGTAAATACGGTATGGTAATATTTGGTAAGTCGCCAGATGGGCCCGGTTAATTCAATTAATCAACTTATCGCTTTCTTTCCCTGCATATGTAGTACCTGAATACGTATGTAGCAGAGCTTTCCAGTTCTCTTCGGTAGACGGAAGGAAGATTTAGATAAGATAAACGTCTAGACGCCGAAGATAGACGCCTAGTACGCCCACGTTTTGCTCGTCGTTGATTATCGATTAGGTGTCCATGGACCATCCGGTGAGCACACTAATCATGACGTGAAAAAACGTTATAATTGTATCATATCACCCGGCCTCTTCTCTGTTTCCCAGCAGAAATCCAGAAACCCGCCCTTCGAAGCTTCACCTGAAGACGCTGTGCAGCCTCACCGGCCTCGCCGCTCATCAGTTCTAGTTGAGCCGGTGAAGAGATGGAGACGCTATTAATTGTCTATATTCTGGGAAGATCAGTCTACGATGAAGTGATCTCGAGTCTGCCGCTGTTTATGTCGAGATCGCTCGTGCGGCCGTCTTTGATCGACAAACTTTTTTTGAGACGTTTGGAGAGAAAGTGGACCAGCGGAGAGCCTGATCAAGGTTGCATATTAAGCGATCATCTGGATGGACACTACAGCAGCAAACAGTCGGCGGAGAACCGTTGGTCGATATACAAGCCATAATTTATGGTCTAGTAGGCTAGCTGAAAGGTCCCTCACTCAAGAGTCTAGCAAGGTGACGCTTTCCGACGCTAGTCTTTAGTTTGCTTTATGGTCAGCACAAGTAGGCCCCTATCCGACGCTAACCTTCTACTTTGAAGCTCAGAACTCAAGCGCTCAGCGCTCAGGCCCAGGGCCAAGCCCGAGGAGTCTCGATGGGTGGATATATCGAACGACTCATCCGAGTCGGTGAAATAGTCGCACGCTGCAAGCTTTCATGTCGCCTGTGGCGTTGGTAGGCTTTCGTATGTAGTCCGTGTCATTGCTGTTCGTGGCGGTATTTTCACGGCAGGTTACATTTGACCAGTAAGTGATTAAATTTCCGATGTCAAGTCTCCTCCATGTCCCCCCTGATTCCCTAAAGTGCTCTTAAGTCCTTTCTAGGATTCAGAACGTCACGGTCCCAGCATCAAATGAAAGGCTGTTACTGCTGAAACCCAAACTAGATAGCATTCAAAAGTAACTGGAATGCCGATTGACACCCTTGCACTCTAAAAGTATATGTTCTCCCGGCTAGTCGTCGTGGAATCTCCGGCCGTTTGAAGATTGGAGAGGTACGGGCCGTGTAAGTCGTAATCCTCTTTGTCGTCGTCGCTGATAGCAAGTAGATAACTATTAATACTAAGACGGTTGCTATCCCCTGGGGATCATCGATTCGATCATTGCCCAGCGTAAGTATCGCCTCCAGTGCGGAAGAATCTTGTCAGGGCTGTATGTTACTGGTCCCTATTATTCAACACAGTAACGTAGAACTTGAGTTTCAGCCGCACGTACATGGGGCGAGGCTTATCTTTCCACATACCTCGAGGGGAACTGGCCATATATCACTGCCAGTAGGAAACTCGGACTGATTTGAGAACTAGAGAATCACTCTTCATCGATAATGATATCGCTGGTACTCAGTTGAGCTACAAGTGTCGAGCGCTTGAGAGCGTTCGTTACTAGCGTTTCGGGTGCAATCGGCGTATTTCCGATTTGGGTCAGGAGTGATCCGGCTGTCAAAGTTATTTCAAATCCTATTTTTGTTTTTAACCACCACGTTCCTTACCAGATATTCTCCTTCTTTTATTAGTACTACTACCCCCATGTCTATTCCTCGCATTACTAGTCGGACGCCACTTAGGTCTTTGCCTTTGTCTTTCGACGAAAAGGCTACTATCCCCTTGTCCTTCATGGCCGTCAAAAATACCCGCAAAGCCCGTAATCGCACATCGCTACTAGTGTTTTTGTCGCTGGTATTCCTTTCATACTACATATTCTTTGTTCAGCGCCCAGCGCTGTCGACCACCAGTGCTCCCCATCGAACGAGCCACAGCATTGCCGAAGCTCTCGATGCCATGCGCAATTCTCATATCGCAACTGGTCCACACAGAAGCTCGAACCAGCCACCACTTGCGCTCACACCAGAGCAGGAACTGGCTGCTGTTTCAAACTTCGTCTCCAGTCTGGCCGCGAACGTGATTCCTCCCACAGTTGATCCCGCACTGCCTATTGACCCGCAACTTGTGCTTGAATTCGATACCCGAAGCACGCGCGCTATCGAGGAAGTCGAGGTCATGGTTGAAGATTTGTGGACTAGAAATCCTGTTCTCCTTTACTCAAAGGTGCGCTCAAGCTTTCTTTATTTGGTTCAGGGTTAAACTAACGTGTTCTCCCAGCTTTACTCTCCCGTTTCTCGGGAAATCAAAGCTGTTCTTTACTCGATGAATCTGCATCCAGCCCCAACAATAATCGACGTCGACATTCGTGATGACGCAGAGGTTCTAAAGCCTATGCTTTTGCGGTTAACTTCATCTTCCGATCTTCCTGTTCTACTTGTCGGGGGTAAATCCGTCGGCTCGATAACTGATATCCGAGAAATGGTGGAGAGTGGCGAGCTTGAGCGCAGAATTCACAGGGCGGGGGCAAAAACCATTGAAAAAAAGAGAAAACAACGCAAGTAAACGTCGAAAAAACCACCTCGGCTCTACTCGGCCGTTTCTTTCGGTATATCTTTTTCTTGGGATTTTTAGACGTTGATTGTGTAATTGGTACCTTCTTTCATGACGACGACTCCCCCCCTCCTCCACGCTCGTTACGACTTCCCTTCGCGGTCCGCTGGACGCGACATTCAACTGTAAATAAACGTTAGGATTTGCCTCGTTCTTCTACAGATTTTTTATTGGCCTTTGGCCTGTCCGTCTGATCACACTGTACATACATATCGCATATAGACGCTCTATCCTCATTGTATCTAACTTAATTGCAGGCTCAAGCCTTTCTTTTTTCGTTGCTTTGTTTGTTTACATCGCTGTGGTATGGCCTAGCCTCTCGGCGACAGGGGCCTTGCCTAATAACTCATCATCATGGCGTTTTTTGCTCAGGCTCGTATCCACCTGGCAGCCGTTTCATATACTTTCTCATCTCCGTTCGAGAGAACCGAATAGTAGATTTACCATTAATAAAAGTAATAGTATATTTCGTTGCGTGGAGTGCGTGGAGTGGTGGATAACACTGACAGGGTGATGGGTACGTGTCCAACCGAACAACACTGTGGTAATCTCGGTCACTCATTCGTTGCCGTCTACATCTTTGCTAGAGTTGAATTCAAAACGATGAGGGAAGTGAGGAACAGGGAGGAACTCAATTTGCGATAACTCCAGGCTTCGGTGCCAAAGAACGCGAATACTGCTGGCGCCTCCACAGTTTCTGGAAGGCGTCTAAATTCCGAATACACAAATAAGGTCGACACAGGACGCGGGGTCGACGTCACCAGGCTCGAAATTTCATTGTAGGGCATGAGTTGAAACGTTAAAGTCCGAACTGTCAATGTTTCAATGCTTCCATCATATCCATCGGGTATCCGCATGTACACGAAGAATAAGGCCTGGGGTTGAAGAATCAGTATTTTGCAAGAGACGCAACTTTGTCTGGAGCTGGCCCGTTGCTTTCGCCATTGACTAAATTTAATTTTAGATGATGCGCTATCGTCCACATTGCCCTCCGAATCCGGATTTATGCTGTCCTTGGGGATTTGGGATGAACTAGAACCAGCACTGCTGCAGTTCTTTTGGCTTGCAGATAGGGTATCCATGGACGTAGGTAAAATTGTGCAGCTCGGAGCAGTTGCGTTCATCTCCGGTAACAGTATAATTATATTTTTTCTCAAGAATCTGTCTCCATCTCCGCCTCCAGCAGCGGTTTCGTCGCTCTGTGTGATTTCCTCTTCTTGATGAGCTTCGAGAGCCTGCCCACCACCATGATATTTACGTTCATCAAGTATAAGAGGTCAAGACGAAAAAGACGGAATCGGGACTGGCCGGGGAGGCTTCGAATCTGCCTCGTTTTCTTGTGTTCTGATAGAGGGCATCAAGAGGGTATCTACAACGACACCAGCGCGCGCGCTCGAGATTCGAGAAGAATCTTTCATTGATTTTTTAATTTTCTACCATGACGTTGTGACCGGTTGACCCTTCATCTATTCACAACTCATGCCACTTTCAATTTCCAAGAAGCTACGTATAGCTCAAGATAAGGACTCTATGGCGCTGAAGCCTTGCCAGGTACGTTTCACGGGTGAACTCGCTCATACCAGCTATCAACACTGAACAGCAACTACTCATCCTTAACACCGCTCAGCGAACATCGCCGTCCGAGCAGATGCGCACGATGCCAAACAAAACCTAAACAAGCTATTCCATGGAAGGGTTAAAACGTTAATACTTCGAAAGTTACGTTTGCCTGCAGTGCCGTTCACTGCAGATCACACCCGCTTGGATTCAGCCGGAACGTACTATGCAGCGCAGCTAGTGTCATCTGAGCAGTTCCCTACGAGGACTCAGCACCCGGGGGAGGAAGGACACATGTAGATAGGAATCCAAAGTGTTTCGGAGCGGCGGTGGTAGTTATACGTCAACGCACGAAGCGTTCGGAATCCGTTTCTAAGTATCGATTCACAGCATAACGATCCGGCCTGTTGGTACAATTCTATCGCTGAATATCGTTGCTGGAACCTCATTCAAGCAAAATTATCCTGATATAACTTATTGCAGCAGGACATTCCATAAGGACATTCCGGCTGTCCGTTAATAAAGCCATGGTATCACCAAGTTCGTTCGCGATGCCCATTCAGTCCACTGGTCCCCAAATTCTCTGCGCATAAGAGCATCTTCTTTATGTGCTCGGTAGATAGGACCGAGGCCTGTACATGCAGTTCGTAGTAAGCTGTAGTAAGTATATGGAGCATACTGATCATTAGCTGGACATACCTAAGATGCCGAGCCAGGTAGCATAAGCAGTTACGAATGCCTTGCCTCCCCATTTATTGAGAATTCCACTTTGCCTTGTGAATGATGCTGGCCCGCCTTGCCAGATAAACAGTCCAGCAACGATAAGAAGTAGGCCAAAGTATGACGGATGTCTATTGTTATGATAAGTATGGTCAAAGTCGGATTCTTTGTCCATATACGGACCTCATAATTGAATATGGACCACTAGTAATCAGCCTGTGGTCCTTCTGCACAGCGACGTCGAATGTAAACATCCTCCCGAGCGTCCTGAAGCAGACCCATCTCAAGACAGACCCTGCGATGATCAGGCCTGCGCCCGTCAAAAACCATGGGTTCATCTCTCCAATCCTACGATAGTCTCCAGACGGGACTAAGTTCTGCAAGACTTCGCGTGAATGTTTCCAGAATAATCTGTTTCTGGCTAAAATGATCGCTATCTCTGCACCGCCAACGAGCCAGACGATTGCCTATGGTGAAGATGATAAGTAGAGTACATCGATCCACGAAAACTTAGTAATGTCACTTTATGGCCTAGGGAAGTGAAGGCATAGTGGCACAATGAGCTCTTCTCCACGAATCCAGCTGTCAATACAGGTGTCGTCTGCGCACGATTTGGATTTGGGTTAGTGAAAGCTTTGTGGTGTAATGCGATTGTAGAGAAGATCAAAGGAATGGAGATGATACCAGATGTGGTCATCATGAAAGCGGTAGACGCCTTTCAGAAAATGGGCGCTATATGCGAACTTCCATCTCCTTCCATTTTGTGACAGCTTATGTCTCATGGTCATCTGATAACAGCCCAACTACCTAGCATCATCCACCGGGCATCTAAATTTTCTCTCCAAAGTTCACTGCTGTTGGGGTGTATTCTCCTAAAAATCCCTCAGAGTCATTCACGTCTGGTCCGGTAGAACTCATGCACCGGACTGGGAACTTTCGGTGGTCCTCAATGTGACACATAAGTACATGTTGCTTCTGCTTCTGCGCAAGCGAGAACCCTATTGCATCTGATATCATTTTAGACCCACCCTGTTCCGCGTAAGCGAGAGAGCCTTTGTTCTTTGAATACCTGGTTCTGTGCAAGCAAGAACCCTTTATCTTGTTTGGAATATCTTGTTCTACATAAGTGAGAGCCTTTTCATGCTACTTTGTTCCATTCTGCGCAAGCAACACTGGTTGCTTGTTAGAAGTCATACTGTTGGATTCTGTTCACCTAACCGTTCACTGTGCACCCACTGATCATCCATGACCTACATGATTACTACTACGCTCAGCGCTGACTCCGACTGAGACCTGTGGAATTTTTCTTCACAGCACTTGCCCCTTTGAAAGCTTTTTATCTTCTTACCTCATTCATTTGCAGCCAACGATGCCAGTTCCTGATATCTCGCTTATCTTTACTTTATAGTTGGATGCGAAACCATGCTGGACTTTGATCTGTCTCTGTTACAAATTTTAGAGACTGTCCAATAGCGGTTTCTTTGCCGCTTGCTTGAGGTCAGTAAACGTTCGCTGATAGCTCTGTTGTTCATGGATATGGGCGTCCGACCCATCTGCTATCGGCGGCTTATTCTATTTGGAAACCCTGTTTCCGGGGTTTCTCTAGAAACCCAGTCAAAATGTGCAGGTTTAGAGGATTTCTCCGGTCAGTGTCCCGGAGAGATAACCGGCCATTCTAGACGTGCGCCAAATTCAGGATCAACGGTGTAGGAATTTATGGATAGGCAGATTTGCAAGTGCCTCCATGTACAAACCTGGACTGACTCATATGGACTGGAGCCATAATGTGTCCATATTGCATTGACTCATTTGTAGTACATAGTTACTGTGCATTGAGTCATTGACTGTGCATGACTGTGCAATGATTCTAAATGACTCATAATGACTTGCCTGGACTTATAGCAAGTCAATTCCCTTATATAGTGTAGTATACAGTTGTATAGTATATAAGTACCTAGTTTTATGGAATGAGACCCCATCAGGTTGTTGACCCAGGGCTTTACCCATCTCTACCCTCTGGTGTGCTTTTGTCCCCACATTTGGAGGATGAGCGTAGCTTGTATCTGAATTCCCCCCTTTACAACAACAAACGGCAACTTAAATGTTTATATAAAAAACCATGTGCCGATAGAGCGCTCCGCATGCACAATGACCTCAACAACTTGAACAACCTGCTGAATGCTCAGACACACCACTATTAAAATAGTTTCCTTTGGTAGTAAATCAATGGCAGTTCTTTACATTGTTTTAGCAATTATATACAATTACAATAAAATTGAAAACTGAGAGTTGGTCATTGTTGAGAGTGGTCTGAGTGACTTGCGGGCTTGCTTGCGGGACAACTACAGGAACATCAGTAACAACCGACGTGTCCCCGAGCCATCCTGCTGATTCAATTGTTTTGTATTATTGGTTGCCGAACTTACGGCTTGACTTCTACGTAGTATTTTGGGGCGCGCTTAGATTATCTCTACTTTGATAGTCCGGAAGCACTGGGCATTTGGCAATGGTTCCTTTATAACAATATGAGGGAAACCCGGGTTTCTGCTGGAAACTGGGTTTCTGCTGGAAACTGGGTTTCTGCTGGAAACTGGGTTTCTGCTGGAAACTGGGTTTCTGCTGGAAACTGGGTTTCTGCTGGAAACTGGGTTTCTGCTGGAAACTGGGTTTCTGCTGGAAACTGGGTTTCTGCTGGAAACTGGGTTTCTGCTGGAAACTGGGTTTCTGCTGGAAACTGGGTTTCTGCTGGAAACTGGGTTTCTGCTGGAAACTGGGTTTCTGCTGGAAACTGGGTTTGGTTTCTGTATGGGCATAATAGTGTGTAAAAAATCAAGTGAATATCAAGACTGTATTTTCTTGTTTTCCCCTGGTGGCGGCATATTTACTAGCTACTTTCCTCTGATTACAGTGCATTTTCTTTCTGGGGTGGCTGCTTTCTCGTAATTAATTACACAAAGCAGCGGCATATTTACAAAACAGTAGTACCTTGAACTCCTGGTGTATAACCATGGTTGTTACTATGTTGTCACTTTTATAACAAGTTATATTTTGTTCCATTGGAATTACTGACCCTGGGACAAACTGTCAGTCTGCAACAAAATTGCAGGACCTCGTGACGGTAAATGGCGACGGTCAAGTTCTAAATCTTGACCGCTGCAATTTACAAGTGCCCAATTAATTTATTACTGGTGGACAAAGCACCGAATTTGCTATTTAATAGATAGTAGCAAAGTAGTAGCTATAAAGCATCAACAAAAGCTTTAAATAATAAGACAGCCTCACAATAAACATCAATACCCCAGTTGTCGTCGTCTCGTGTGATATCAAAGTCCATCTTCTGAAATGCTTCCTGCACGAAAGTGATGTCCTCATCCTCGTTAACCCAAATATTACCGCTATCTTCTTCTGGAACCTGATGATCTCCTGGAACCCCCTCATCCTCAAGCCCATAGGATGGGTGCTGAGCAGTCTGGATGTCATCTCCTGGGTCTCCAGTCCAATATCCCCGTGTCTTGGCATACTCATGGCTCAGCTCATAGAGAGCAAGCAGCGTCTTTTGGTGTTCAGTTTGTAATTGATGATGGTTCCAAGCATCAGCGGTGCGTCGTAGTGAATCCTGTATCCGGGGTTGGAATACAGCATATAAACAAAGGCGTTGCATGTTGTTGGTCATGTCAAGTAAGCCATTCTTCTCCAGGTAATCAAATATTTTCCGGAATGCCTCAAGGGTGTCCTTCCGTATGTCCCGCCAAAGACTCTCAATTCGAATGTTGTGTGAGGATCTGATATCACTTTTTTAAAAGATGCAGAAACAACAGATCAAACACAAAACAAACCTTCCACGTATGTATGCTCTATGAGCTTCACCCCAATGAGTGACCATAGATAGTTCAATCCCGTTGTTTTCTTTTCCAAAATCACCCCAAACTCGACTAGGCCATCCAAAGGTCGTGGTAGCATTCTGAAACAAGCCTAGCACTGTATCCGAAGTCTTGTTTGAACAGCATTGAAGGTAGATAATGAGTCTCGAGTGGCCGTCCACACAACCATGGACCCAGAATCCCCATGGGCAAAGCTTCTTGTTGCCGTCTTGGTGCCAAAGTGCATTTGCTCCCCAAACCTTGTAAGCTCTGCGCTTCATGAGGTTACCCCATCTAAAGCGGAATCGGTAGATTTTTTTCTTTAACTTAAAGCACATACCTCAGCAACACTGCATCTGAATCAATACGCCAAAAACTATCCTGAACGCATCAAATCGGCACATGAATACTCCGTCAGCTCTTCAGATGTCCCAAGGCAATTACAAAGCCTATGAAGGGATGCTCTTGAGCAATTTCCCAAATTTTTTGATCAAGATCTTCATCGGAAATGTTGGTGTAAGGATGCTGTGTGGCTTCCGAAAGTCCTGCTCGCTCAAGGTGGTTGTACAGGGTTTTGCAACTACATCCCATCGCATCTGCTATAGAGCCCCAGGACAAGCCAAGTTTATGAAGTAGAATAGCTTGTTCAAGGTTCAGAGCATACGATGGACGTCCTTTCTGTCCAGTATGAGTTTTTGGAATATTTGCTGAAGGAGGAGGAGGAGGGTTGTCAATGAATTCTTCAAGGGGACGTATACAGTGCTTGATGTACAGTATCAGTGTTCATCTGGCTGGTGTAGAAAAAGGATCATCTATGTCACCTAGAATCCTACGAATCGCATAAAGTTTGTGAACTAGTGATTTGACTGCTCCGATATCAGCATTGGGGAGAGCATTGGTCATCCATTTTGCCTGTGATGTCAAGCGATGACATTTGGTGAAGAAGTGGTGAGCACGATCTTGAAAATCACTGGCCATAGTGACTGGAAAGAACAAGAAGCTTTGTACCGGGCGGGATGCTTGGCTCCGGGGCTGTATGCTAAAGCATAACTCAGAGCACTTGAAAAATTCATATTATGCTATGAGAACGGTTTTACAGCCTAGCTAATATACTGTTTTACTATTTACTTATGGAAGATGTAAGTATCAAAGCTGTAAACTCAGTGTTGACGAGCACATTTCTTGGCTGGGCAAATGTTCTCCTCCTCGCTGAGTTCACTCATTTCATCCAGACCCGCCTCTGTCCTCCTCTTCCCTTGCCAATCGCCGCTTACTAAGTCACTCCATCGCGTAAATTTCCCCAAATTAACCTTCCAGTGCTGTGCTCGGTCTTTTTCTCTCTGCTCCTTCTCTTTCTGGCTAGCCTTTGCAAAGAACTTTTTGTCTGACTGCCACCCGTTGTGCCTCCAACAAAAAAGACCGCCTGCAGAATATTGAACAATGGAATAGCATGTTTCATGTGGGGACACTGGGATGTTTGAATGCATGATGAGGGCCGAGGGAAAAAGGATAGTGGAGCCAGGAGGGAAGCGAATAACTAGATTGAGATTCCACAAGACAAGATGACCTCCCTTGTCTGGGTCAAACTCTCCAGCAGCAGTGTCTGTGCACCATCCGTGAGCGGCGTTAGCAGCATCAAGGTGAGGGGGGGTGCATGTCTGTGGGCCAAAGTTGACGGTGGTGGCAGCAAAAACAGTGCTGGGTGACGTAGGGCGGAGGCGAGAGTCACGGGCAATATGTTCCTTCAGTGTGTCCTTGTATTCACAGAAGGTTTTGTGGCCAAATGCGTTGAAGAGAGCTGAGGCAGGGTGTTAGCAGAGAAAGTAATAAAGAAAAAGGCATGCACAATTTGAAAAGCCAACTACCCTCTGCATATTATGGTCAAGCATGAGTTTTTGCATCTCTTCCTGGTTGACAACCCCACTAATCTTAACATTTCCAGGAGCTTGACGCCCTCCTCCGTAGCTGATACCTGTAGCTTGAGAGCGGAAATTTCCTTGATAGTGGCTTGTCTCCTTGGCTGCAAAAGTACTGCGATTGCTGCAGCTCCTGACGGCAGCATTTAGCTTTGTTAGAAGCTCTTGCCATTCAGGACCTCGAGCACCAGGGGGAACGCCTCCAAGCACCATGATGATGTGGTCAGAGCGGTCAACAAGAACTATGCATGACTCGCCGTCCCAATTAAGAAGCCTCTCATCTGCGTAAGCACAGCTAGGTTATGCCAGACGCGCTGAAGGCCTGCTGAAAGCTTTGAGCAAACTCCCGTCCACCCAGTAGTGGAAACGGGAAGAGACAATGCATCAAAATCCATGACAGAAGGCTTAGCGCCTTGAGTGTGCTTCACCGCTGGAGGCTTGAGGCTGTTCTCCATATTACGCGCCTCAGCTTTCAAGGTGCGTTTAGCACGCTGCTTCTGATGGTTGCGCTGGTTTGACTTCTGTGTTTTTGATAGGAGAGGAGACGGATAGGAGGGTGCCGGCAATGAGGTGGGAGAGATAGTGCTAGGGGTGGGTACTGGGGTTGAGCAAGGCATGTTTGAGGTGGGACAGGGGGCGTTTGTATCTTCATTGGCCAAAAACTCATCATCAAGCTCCACCTCTTCATCATCCAGCACTTCTCCTGCATCCTCTGCCTCCATACAAGCCTGGTTGTCGTTAATAAGTGCTTCTTCGAGATTGAAACATTCCACACGTAGTTTCAACGCTTGGAATGGTGCTGTATTGCAATTTATGATTAGACTCAGTTATGTTTCAAAAAGGAGGAGAAGTTAAGGAGGGGAAAGGTGTTGAAAATTCAAAGAGCTTTATGCGCTGTCTGCTCCTTAAAGAGAGCCAACACTGCTGGTAAAGTAGTGATGACGTACACAAGTTGTGAAGGTAGCGTACGCAACTTCTCAGGGATAACTAGCATATTATTACTCCATAGAGAGAGTCAGAATAGCCAGAACCTTTGAAACACGTACAGAGAAGGGCAGGATAAATACAAGGCAAAAACAACAACAAAATTTGAGAGTATAGAAACGCAACTTACCAGACACGGTGTTACTCATTCAGCGATATCCAGTGTCAATTAGGTTTTCAACAGATGAGAAAGGCAAAAGAAGAGAGAAGAGGGAGGATGGTAGTGTTTGAGATGGAGAGCAATGCAACAAACTGCGCTGCACATGATCGATTAAGCGCCCAATATGCACACTCAATATGCATGCTCAACCAGCTCAATCAGCAGGAAATTAAGACAATAAATCTATTATTATCCCCAAGAAAGATACAGGGAAAAGGTATTCACCAGGATAACAAAAAAAATCCTTCAAAAATATACAAGCACTACGGTACCAGCCAAGAACAAACATGCCAGAAACAATTGCTATAAATAGAGAAGCCCAACGGCTCAGCAAGAAAAGGTAATGCTGGAACGAGCAGAACACCAGCTGGCAAGAAATATTAAGGGCGTACTCTGCACAAGAAAACTGACCAGAACGGCTCAGAGCCGGCCCCTAGCAGCTCCGATAGCCTGAGTCAAGACAAGAGCAATACTTCTCCATTCCGCAGGTTCACCAATGTTCTGGTCGGGATGGTACGCCTGTTAACTACTAATAAATTTACTCACCAGATTTAACTGACAGTACTGCCGTGCCGCTGGGAGGCCATGGATAACAGCATGATCCAGTCGTTTCGACAGTTTGGGATGCGGAAAGTCCCGTAATAGATCTCTCACAAAATTTTCCCAAGTAAACAGTGAAACACGTGCTGCAAAGGCTTCAGCTGCAGCAACATGGGAAGGGATGGGTTTATTAGAGGGAGAGTCGGCTGAGCCTGATGTGCTGGCCATGGTCTCTGAGGGCAAGGGAGATGATGACCTGGTGGGAGGTGTTCTCTTGGAAGGGCGACCTGCTGAGCGAGCATCTGGTTTTGCTGTACCGGGCAATGAGGCGGCATGGCTAATGAGCCTGTGAGCAAGCGCTTGACACAAACAAGCCAATAACTGGTATATCTTTTCATATTCTTGACAGTTGGTGCCCATGCGGTCAAGCACATGCTCTGCAAAACGCTGATAGAACCCATGTAAGCCAAAAGCCCCGCCACAAAGTGCAGAGCTGATGATTTTAGCAGGTTCGGTAATGCTCCCAAACGCTTGGATTAGAGCTTCTCGGATGTCATAAGCAGAGAAATTGTCGAGATCGACACTTTCAAGATCATAACTGAAGACAGAGTGCCGTGAGCCATTCTGAAAAAAACACTGGGTTAGTCTCAACCACACAGGGCTTCTCAACGCAAATTACTAACTATAAGACAACCTCCATGCGCTTCTAGAGCCGTTAACAGCTGAGAAAAGCCATCTTTGGGGTCCCACAAGCCTCTAAAGACGGCCTGTCAAAAGTAGCGGACCAAAGAAAGAAGGGCAGTGGGGAGAGATCTAAAGCTGGTGAGGATGTCGGGACATTCGCATGCTAATTTTTCGCCAAAAGATTTCCCTGCAGATGCAGCTTCTTGCAAGAACATTTCAATGCAAGTCACTATAAGGTTGAGGCCAAAGGGGCCTATGAGTGAAGGTAATGTTAGGCAAAAAATCAGCTGAGAAGGCGTTGAAACAAACCTAAGGAAAAGAGAACATTAAACTTGTCCTTTTCAACCTGGGTCCACGATGCTATCGTCAAAGAGAGCTGGATGAGTTCCTGGGCTGGCTCAACAATATCATCTTTGATAAGGTCTCTGAGCTGCTCAAAATAAACACCATGCGGGGCTCCCTTTTTCAGACGATCAAACCATTTCCTGGTGCTTTTGGTAGCATCAGCATAGCCAGCGTATACCCAATAATGTCTCTCGGCCCCGTCCGTCCACTGAGTGAGTTTTTTAAGCTAAAGGTTTAAATATTTTAGAAACACAACTTACCCACTCACAGCGTCAAGTTCTGCGCAATTCTTTGGCCCGCGCATATTGCACAGGGTCCGTTTAAGTTCACAAAAGTCATCCATGCGAAGTGAGAACTTTTATGCCCCGTTGTCACCCTAAACGCCGTATAACGCTTGTGAGATGTAGGGGAAAATATAGAGAAAATGACTTACGCCCAACACTTTGACGTTGAGTTAGAGCTCTCTGGTTCTTTTGCAGACTGCTCCTCTCGACTCTTTGTATGATCGCAAAAGGGTGAAGCAGAGAACGCGTTACTAGAAGGTTTGAGGCCAGCACGAGAGGAGAACATCGCATCAGCAGTAGCAGAACTTGCTGGATATGGTCTCTCAGCCTGGATAGGCCACGAGTAGAGACGTACCAGTTAAAAAAGCAAAATAATGGTCGTTTATTAGAAACTTACCTTGAGGCCCAATTTTGGAGAACCGCCATTGTTCTGAAGTAAACGGCAGGGTCTCAGATGCAAATGAAGAAGGGCAAGGGAAATGACACTAACCTCGCTGTGCATTGGAATATGGATGTGTGATGCCGCCAAGCATCCGCATATAGCACATTTTGTTGTTGGACTAATGTTCGTAAAATCACCTGATTCAGGAAAGAACTGGCCACAGTAGACTGTACATTTTGCTGGTGAGAGCGACGCATTCTTGCAAGATTTCAAGATAGATGGTTCAAGGTGAGGAATGGACATGTCTGTCAGAATAGCCGAAAGAAACAGGAAGAAAAAAGGACGAGCTATGCCATCCCTTTCTCGCAGATTTTATGTACACTCACCCCATTGTGGCTAGAAGAAGAAGATACAAAAGAAAAACTGTCCATTGTCTGTAGTAGAGACAAGGAGATTGAGCCTTGGTTCGGCATTTGAGGAGCCCAGGCTTCTATCGAAGTTGGTTTGCTGTCAGCTTGTCAGGTTTGTACAGCCATTTTTTGCGCTTTTTCTTGTCTTTCTTATGCTTGGTACTAGTTGCACAAGGTATTCTTTATTGTGTGGTTGCGTGCAAACAGTGAGCCGAGAGAGCAAAGGCAGAAGTAGAATTGCGCTGGCCGAAATTGCTAACCATCTCTGATATAGTATAAGCGCCTTGTTATTTATCTAATCTTGGGCGCTTATTTCACTTTCTGAGATATCCGAGTCTAGAGGTGATAGCTTTGCCGCTTTGCCTTGGCTTTGACTTAAGGTAGATTGGGGATGCTGCTGTTCTCCTCTCGTTAGAAAATGCGGCCAAAGATTGAGTGTTATGATAATAAATAAGGAAGTCAAAGTATGAGATAAGAAAATATGCCGCCATCAGGAGAAAGCAAGGAAATATCCTCCTTGATGCTCACATACGTTCACTTGATTTTTTACCCACTATTATGCCCATATTTCTGCTGGAAACTGGGTTTCCAAATAGAATAAGCTGCTATCGGCACTTACATTTAGCCTTGAATTATCTGCTCAGGCTGTTGCACCTCTCTCATCACTGCATCATTTCCTCAGCGCTGGAAAATTTCTTTCATTTGATGGTGCAGCATTCTGAAATTGGTCCTCTCTCAGTTACCAATTCCAGCAGAGTGTTCATTACATGATCTTCATGACCCTGACAGTGTGTGTGTTATAATGGATGCAGTGAAATCATCATGCAATGATTCCCTGACCGTAGGTGTGCAGCAAGTTGTAATTTCTACAAGTGCAGGGCCAGCTCAAACATTGGTGGAGTATTGGGTTGCCAGTAAGATCTGGGGTGACATGGCCCATGCTCTGTACCTACTCAAGGGTGATCACTCTTCCAAAGCACCATCATATCTTCACTCAGTTAATCACTCAAACATGTCATGAATTGAGCTTATCAAGAAGCAAGTCTGTTGAATTGGCTGGCTGTGTATTTGAAGGAGCAAGGATGATGGGAGATGGAGATGGATTGTTGAAACTGATTTGTAGTGGTGGTTTGGAAGTCTCTTCACCAAAAAAGGCTTGAGCTGCACAGATATGCTTGCAGTAGCGAATCAAGGGAAAGTCAAGACATGAGCAAGTGTAAGATTCCAGATTAACCTTGTAATGGCATGAAAGATCAGATTTAGGCTGAACAAGATAAGTTGGAGGCAGTTCCACATCATCCTGATCCTCATCAACAAAACTGCTTGAAATGACTGTACAGAACCATCTCATTTATGAGACAGTGAACCAGATGGTCCACTTGTTGGTTATCCTTGCTGTGAAGAAACTTTCCCTTGAGAACACGATGGTAAGCCTCGATAAGCATGTTCATGCCACAGTTCTCAAAGATATTCACCTGTAGTATTAGCTCTATTATAATAAAACCTGATACTGTATTGAGAGTGTATTTTAATATAACTGGATAAGCCTGTAGGGGGGCAAAAGTGGTGAGTCATAGTAGGCTTACTAAGAAATGTTTGGGCATGTAACACCCCTAGGGTAGTCATCCTTAATTCACACTAGAGAACATGACAAGGCTTAGCTATGTGTGTACTACAGGTGTAAAAAAAACTACAGTACATAAGCGCTAGACTAAAGATGTCCATGAGTCCAAGTGCCACGCAAGTAGGAGCCGTGGGAATACTCGCAGGTATCACTACCCGCGGATCTGGGTATCCTTTTCCCATGGATCACAGCGGGTCATGGGTATCGCTTCAAAAAAATTAAGCTACTTGCAGGTACTTGCAAGAAGCCAAAAGCACCTTGTGGGAGGGCAAGAATATTTTTTTTTCGCACAAATAAAGGCTGAAATATGCTCTCCTCTATGCAATAGACCTTGTTTGAGCAGCTCATATGTCCACCTAGCATGTAGCAAGTTATAAGTGGCTATATGCACTATAGTACACTATGATGAACATAGTCTCTCTTTAGCTTCTAGACTTGTATCAGTCAAGGACTACTGTTCTCTACCTACATCATGCTCTATTCTATGCACTAGGCACCTACTACTGAGTATCTCACACTCATACCTTGCATGTAGTAACCATTTTATTATTATTGTAAGTACTAAATACTTGCAGATACTCAGAAGTATCTTGTGAGTACCTGTGTTGGCTGGGGTCCGCAAGTACCTGCAAGTACTTGTGTGTTAAACTACCTGCGGATCCGGGTATCCGTTTCCCACGGATATATACGGGTCACGGGTAGCCCCTTGAGGCCCACAAGTACCTGTGCAATGGATCTGGGTACTACTTGACCCGGGCTTGTGGACAACTTTACACTAGTCATCAGCAAAAGAGTAGGTCCACCGTAAGCGGTGACATAGGAAAACAAGGGCATACCAGCCGCGCATAGCTTGCAAGGTCGGCGTACCTTGTATGCGCTTGTTTTTACTGAAAGATTACAAGCGCTTACAAGGTATGCCAGATTACAAGGCAATACAAGCCCTTACAATTCCTAGAGTGAATACAAGCTGATACAAGCTGATACAAGCTAATACAATTCCTCGAGTGATTACAAGCTGATACAAGCCAATACAAGCCCTAGAGTGATACAAGCCAACACAAGGCTCTTTTATCATACCAAGCATCTGATTTTTATTACCCTTATTACTATCGTTCTTGATGATACTGAAACAGTGTATTTGAAGTGAATGAATACAACAGCGAGCAATGAACAAGCAACTACAACGATAAGCGAGCAATGAGCAATAAGCAGTAAGTAACTACAACAATAAGTCCAAGATATATGCGAAAGTGAGCAAAATGAGTAGTGTAAGTGATGATGGTACAGCAAGAAGTCCGATGCGCGATGGGATACAATGGTTCGTGAGAGTGAAGAACATCGGTATAAACAATTCAAGAGCCAATGGAGACTAATTCTAAGTTGGAGCACCAATGGCGTGAGCGGGAGCAGCATTGGCAGTCGCTGCTACACGCCGTATCTGTCTAGTTAGGGGGCTTTTCGCGCGGCACGAACAATTGATGTACTGGAAGGAGGAGTGTTTGAGCCGTCCTGCGTAATGGGTGCTTCTTTGACGACGGCGCTATCTTGCCGCCCTTGAGGATGACCAAATACCTTCCTAAATGTACCAATGTCAGAGAGAGTAAGACAACAGAAAGCGAGGACGTACTTGTTCCAGCTCTCCAACAAACGGATGACTCTTTCATCTTCGGGGTTGTCTTTGAAGTAGTCCACAATTTCCGAGTAGAATTCCGCGTCACAGAAGTCGTCGTCATTGTGGTTCCATGTGTCGCTTGCGGAAAGTACAAAGCGGGCCTGTATAAGGTTGAGATCACTAACGCAATAGAAGAACATAAACGGAAAACGCACCTGGACAGCGGCATATGCAATGTGATGACCAGTCACCCTTTGCATCCTGTTCTTGACTGCGATAGATTTCGGCTGGATCTTACCGTCGAATGCAGAGCTGGCACCAAAGAAAATCGAATTGAAAACCTGCTGAATATCAGTTGAGCAAAGTGATAAGTGAAAAGATGAATCACCCGGTATAGAATATAGCCTCGGAAGAGACCGCGCTCTGGGTCCTTGGGATCATATGTGTCGATGTGGTAGAGGAAAGCTGGCCACTTGGTGGCAGGCATTGGAATTTTGCCGTTTGTGGCTTTGGTAGAGAATCTATAGCAGAAAACTTAGCATATATGCAATAAAAACGAGTGCACATACTCTTTATCTTCGAACAGTGATTTCCGATGCTGCATAGGAATTATGAGTCCAAGAGTGGAAGGATGGTTTCAGCCACGACCCGCTTTTGTCTTCTTGGTGCGTTTCAGGTCTTCAAATGGCATCGTTTTGTATTCGGGATCAACGTCCATTTCCTCAATGTATTCAAAGATGTCCTGGCGAAGTCTAGCACTGTGGTATTCACGAGCGGAACGAGCGCTGCCGGCAATCTAAGAGAAAAGAGTAAGCTGTTAAATGAAGATATAACAACCAATGGACAGTCTCCAACGCTTCAGTATACAGAACCTGGCCCTTGAGCGATGTTGCTTTACGAAACAGAGCGCACAGCTGTGGGCATATTTTGAGCAACTTTTCCCAAGACTTCAGAAGGCGAGTGTCGGTGTAAAGATCCGTTCACGATTGGATCTTCCCAATGTACAGTATAGTGAGGGGCCCGTTGGGCAGATTTACTACAATATCGAGTTTGGTGTTGCTGATTTAACAGTGTGGTTTCCGATGGTTCTTCTGTGTTAACAGGTAATATTCTGGTATTCTGATCAAACAGATGTGACGTCTTCTGTGGTAAGCAGGTAAAAGTAGTTCTTCTGTGGTGAGCAGGTAAAGGTGGTTCTTCTGTAATAAGCAGGGATTCTTCTGTTGTAAGCAGGTAATTGGTGATGCTTCTGGATATTCACAGTTAGCAACTAAGATTCATATCAAGGTTCAATTCACAGCTATGCTGCACAAAGGTAATAGTTCCAAAATAACAAGGCTGGGGTACAATGTATCTACTGAGCGGTATTTATACTAGCTACCTAAGTCATATTGAGTCATTCAGAGTCATGTTCCGAGTCATTTTGACTCATATAATATAATTCATTTCCGGTTCCGGGTTCCGGGTCATTATATTGCACCCGAAATTAGACCATATGACTCGTTTGTTATCAAATGTCATTAATACAATATTGAGACAATCATGTGCTCAATCATGTGTCCAATTTGTCAGTCAGGAAATGTTCACTTCCTGACAGTCGGTATCATCGGGCCTCGAAATTGTTAGCGTTGAAATCAAGAGGTAAAAATGAGAACTCACTCAAAATCATCGCTTTAGATGCTAGAACCGTCGCTTCGATGGCCGAAACATCAAGATAGAGGTCAATATCTAGGACAGCCCATCGGCCAGCCTTGACAAAAGGTCTTGAACTCTTTTTGTCACTGAAATCCACGTTAGCACAGTCCTAGAAATAAAATAACTACGTACAGCCCCGGGGTATACTTATCTTTTTTCTCCTTCCCTTTCTTCCTCTTTTGCTTCTCCTTTTGTCTACTTGTTGACTTGGAAGGCTGAGATGTAGGTTTTGTATGCGGTTTCTGATTTTCTTTGTTGCTGTTGGACATTTCGGATTTGTTGCTGCTGTCACTTGAATTAGAGGACTCTGAAGAGGAATCCGGAGAGACTCGACGGCGCTTTCCGATTTGTGAAGAAGATTCAGCGGTGGAGCCAGAACATTTTGCTGGAGGTTTTTTGGCCATGATGGTAGTAACAAAAAAGAGAGTGAGAAATCTTCGCGTAAATCGCGACGTATCATAGATCAGGTGACCTTGGACTTAATCAAATCTGATTGTGCAAGATAAAGTACGATAAGATTAAAGTGCTTCTCTTCTTTCCTCACGCATTCAAAATTTTAACGCTCTCTCTGCCCTCTGGAAAAGTCGGTTTTTTACCGCTTGATCAAGTCAGTCTTACACTCCTTGATTTGTAGCTTGTCTTTGCACGACTACACTTGAATTTTGGATACTTACTCTCGATAAAATCATGGCCAACAAAACATCCTGGAAGCGCTGTGGAAAATCCTACGACCCATGCTTTGGAGGCAAAAAGTGGCATGAGAATAAGTGTCCTGGGGCCAATCGCGCGACTATTGAGCTAGCCAATAGTCGCAAGGCGACAGCCAAAGCATTTCAGATGGCAGAAAAGCAGCGGAAGAAGGATAAGAGAGAGGCTCGAAAGAAAGAAAAACCCCGTTTGTCTTTTTCTATTCAGATAATTGATATACTTATACTTACTGACTGTTGAACTAGGTGTCAAATGAATTGCAAGCCTTTCCTATCATGGCCAAAGAAGTGGGCCAGTCAGTCACCTGCTGTATACCTACTATTAATCTAGACTAGCTGTCATGCCCTAGGCATATACAGACTGCCGACGTTTCCTGCTTACCATTACATAACCCGCTTCCGCCGCATTTCCGGTTCCGATACACTTCCACTTTGCTTCCGTTTTACTTTTCCCTTCACTGTACACTTTCTATGATCCCGTCGATCCATTCTCCATCATTCTTACAATCATACATATGCTTTATGCTCATCCCGCTGCTTCCGCTTATGTTCATTGTTGTCTTTCATCCCTTGTACTTCTTTTGGCTATTCTTGTCTTTTCTACTCTCAGATTATTACCTATCGCTACTCCGGTCCTCGAGTACCCTATATCTAGCTCCGTACCATGTCAAGTACAGTAGATTGGAAATATTGCTTAACCCCTTGACTCGTGTGCTCTTGTGTGTTCCGGTTTCTCGCTTTATCTGTTTCTTTAACTCTGTTTCTTCACTCCATTGTTTTCACAACCTCTGCAATTTACTATCATCTATTTGGTTCCGCTCTGTTTGCGCCGCATCAGGTCAGCTACCGCTTGACCTTCTGCTTCCGCTCATATCGCTATCAAAGCCGCTTGCACTTAGTGGGTCCTACCCTTCGAGTCGGAAACTCATCTACTCTTAGGTTTACTCACCGAGTTCATTCTATCGCCAGTACGGACCTTCCGTCCCTACATTAGTCCCTTGGACGATCCCGACACGAGTCTTACATCCCATAGGCACTTTGGAACCGTTCTACACTCACATCCTTTCACATCTCAAACCAACTTTCCCAGTTCGGCTGAACAACAGAAGTACGGAGCGTATCCGCACTTTGGTTTCCAGGTTTGTAACCCGCGCTCGAAGGATTCCGCCTAGATCCTTACACTAGCAGGATATTGAAATGGACCGATACCCCAAAGACAACAACGGACAACCTTCTGAAACCAAGGTACGAGAATTCATGTATAGTTAATGAACAATTTGTTCAATGTCATTTACAGCCTGAGGACAACAATATGGATGTAGAGATGAATGTAGAGATGAACGCGGCTGATGTAGATATTCCTCCCGCGGTTGAACAGTCTCAAACCACCACAACTGGCCGTCCAAAACGACAGCGTTATTTACCGGCAGCTTTCTGGGATTATGTTCCATCTCAACCAAATACTCTCCCTCCAATGGTACCAGATCATACCCGATATGGCTCTCTTCCTCCTGCTCCTCCTGTAGTCTCCTCACCTGTAAACCCGCCATCTCGCTCTCCATCTCCAGAACTATTTCCTCTTCCTCCGATGGCAAATGTCACAACAGAACTGGATGAATTTGGACTGTTTTGTATCTTTACTCAGTATCCGACTCATCAGCCTGACGAGTTCATCTCTTTGGATGATTATTGTGATGCAAATACTTTCTACACTGCTCCAGCACCTGCGCGCAATCCCAAGAGTGTGTTCAGACTGCAAACATCATCTGACCCACACCCCTTTGATACCGAAAGCTCATCTTCAAGCTTTAATCTGTTTGCTCCCTTCCCCAATGCATCCACCTACTATATGATGAAGTTTGCCTACAATGGCAATGACTCTGATGGCCTTGCTTATATCCAGCGCTTGAATGACGAGGTTATCCAGCAACCTGACTTTGATCCAAAGGATCTGCATGGGTTCAGCGCTCGAAAGGAAGCAAAACGGCTCGATGCTCCCAATCTGGATGCTGAAGGTCTGCCGTTCAACACGCATGCTGGGTGGAAAAAGAGCTCCGTCAAGCTATCTCTCCCCTGTACTGGATCAAAAACTCGAGAGGAAAAAGCTCCAACAGTAGATATTGATGGTGTTATTCACTAGGATCTCCTTGATGTGATGAGAGAGGCATACTCATCTGAAGCGGCCTCTGAGTACCATCTACGGGGGTATAAGCAGATGTGGGAGTGCGATGGGTACCCCGAACCTATTCGTGTTCACGGAGAGGTTTATTCATCAGATGCATTTTTGAATATGGAAAAAGAAGTTCTCACTAGTCCGCCTGAGCCAGGATGTAATCTTGAGCGTGTTGTTGCTCCTATCATGATGTATTCAGACTCGACTCATCTGGCAAGCTTCAGAACAGCATCTATCTGCCCCGGTTACCTGTGGTTTGGCTCACAGTCCAAGTATACTTGTGCAAAGCCCACCAAGTTTGCGGCACATCACTTAGTTTACTTTCCATCAGTAAGTTATCATTTTTTTTGAAGTCGGAGTCATCACTGACTTTTTCCAGCTTCCAAATCAGGTTGAAGATGCGTATACAAAAATATTTGGCTCGCCGCTAACAGATGCAATGAAAACACACCTTAAGCGTGAGCTTGAGCATGAAGTTTGGAAACTCCTTCTCACACCTGAGTTTCTTGATGCGTATGTCCATGGTGTTGTTGTGAAAGGTCCAGATGGGGTTCTTCGGCGACTTTATCCACGCATATTTACCTACTCAGCAGACTATCCCGAGAAGTATATTTTTTTAAACTTGGAATTGCTTTATATCTAACATATTTCTTAGATGCCTTCTTGCTAGTATTAAAGATCTTGGGACTCACCTCTGCCCGCGCTGTACAACTCAGAAGAGCCAGGCGCATGAAATAGGAACTCGGCAAGATATGTCGCGTCATAAAATCCTGAGGCAATCTGATAACATAGAGCGACAAAAAATCATTGAAGAGGCCAGAAAAAAATTCTTCAAGCATGGAAAGTCTCTTGCTAGTAAGAAAGTTCAAGATTTGCTTGTTGATTCCTACACGCGTAAGCATGTATGTTTTTTCCTCTAGTATCATTCTCACTGGTCATTCAGAACGCCTTTTCCGAAGCCTTTGACGATCTTGGATTTGATTATTTCCTTCTCTTTGTGGTTGATTTGATGCATGAGGTTGAAATTGGGACATTTAAAGACTTATTTATTCACTTGATACGCATGTGCCATGTAATGGGGAAGGATGTAGTGCAGGAACTCAACAGTCGGTTTGTTTTTTCTCTCCCATTGCTGATGATAATTCTAATAGATTGTCCACAGCTTTCGAAACACCCCTACTTTTGGTCGGAGCACTATTCGCCACTTTGTGAATAATGTTTCTGAACTGAAGAAACTTGCGGCCCGAGATTTTGAAGACCTTCTTCAGGTGCGTTGGCTTTACTTTCTTGTATGTATTTATTAACCATCTTGTCAGTGTGCACCAGCATGCTTTGAGGGCCTTTTTGCTTCCAAGTCGCAGGAAATTGATGATCTTGTTCAAGACCTTCTTGCACAGATGGCTACTTGGCATGCTTACGCCAAGTTGCGACTTCACACTGACCTTACGCTGGACTCATTTGAAGTGGCAACCACCAAACTTGGCCAACTCTTTCGCTCATTCACTACAAAAACTGCTGAACAGTTTGACACCCATGCTCTTCCTCGAGAACAGGCTGCAGCAGCCCGACGCCAGGCTCATCAGAAGGCAAAAAGGAAAGAAAAATCGGGAACAAAACCCCTTGGCAACACAATATCGCAGAAGAAAATATTAAACATCAATACATACAAGTTTCATGCTCTTGGCAACTATCCTTGGACAATTCGTACCTTTGGAACTACCGACTCATATAGTACACAGATTGTAAGTCGATTTTTTGTGTCACCTCTTTCTGCCTTATAAGATTCACAGGGTGAACTTGAGCACCGGCGGGTCAAGAAGCTCTACAAGCGAACCAATAAGATTCAGTTCACTTTTCAAATTGCTCGCCATGAACAGTGCGCTCGTATAATCCAAAAACTTGGAAAAAAGAAAGCATCCGAGTCGGTCACTTCTGGACCCACGTTATCTTTTACTGACACCGACCCTCTTCCTTTCACCAACCCGACTGATCGCTATCACATCTCCTCAAATACTCGTTACTTGGAAAATCTTACTCTTTGGCTGAGAAACCTTTCTGATGACTTGGCTTTCAATGTATGTCAGTAAACATTTCTTTCCAAATTTCTACTGATTCATTATTTCATAGAATTTTCAATTAAAACTCAAAGACCACATCCTGGAACGTATCCTTGGTATACCTGAAAATGAATCTGAATTCACTGATAAAGACCGCGCTACTATCACATTCCGAAACAACAAAATTTTCCGGCATAAAGTCATTCGCTTCAATCACACTACATATGATATGCGACGTGATCAGGATTCTTGCAACCCCCGAACCCATTCTGATATCATGCTCCTTTCTAATGACAATGATCGTGTGGAACACCCTTACTGGTTTGCACACATCATTGGCATCTTCCACCTTGATGTTCTCCACTCCGGCCCACTTTCTAAATCTCGCAGAAGCCCACAGAAATTCAATGTTCTCTATGTCCGGTGGTTTGGTCGTGTGCCAACATCTGAGCAGCAGTCTTACGGTATCCATGCCAAACGGATGCCTATGCTTGGATTTATTGGCTCTGACAATGCAGAAGCATTTGGATTTGTTGATCCCTGTGATGTTATCCGCGGCTGTCATATTATTCCAGCATTCGAACATGGGAAAACTGACCAGTTTCTGCCAGGGCCCTCACTTGCACGTAGGGAGACAGCCAATGATGAAGACTATTTTCGATATTATGTGAACATGTGAGTCTCTCTGATATTCAATCTTCTACCCTGACTTGGGGCAGGTGGGTTGATTGTGACATGTTCATGCGTTTCCAGGGTGGGGGAATTGGGCACAAGTCAACACTGGATGCTACACAGGTTTTTGAAGAGCAGAATAATGTTCAGTTCAGAGATAGTGAAATATCGGATGATGAGAGTGTGGATATGGAGACCAAGCTTGACAGCATGGAACTCGAAAATGGGGGCGGTAGTGACATTGAGAATGACTCGGGCACAGCCAGAGTGACAGCGAAGTGGATGGTCAGTCCAACCTGGGGCCTGATGATGGAGAAGGCGACGCAAATGAGGAGGAGCTTTTTGGATTTGATAAATTCTGACTTTGTTGCTCGTTTGTGCTTGTACAGTCTTATTTATGCATGTAATAATTGTCACTGCTCGTTTCTGCTTGTACGGCCATGTTCACGCATGTAAGATTCCCGTGGCTTGTTATATCTTGTATGAGCTTGTGTGCGCATGTAAGATTTTCGCAGCTTGTAAGATTTTCATTGCTTGTAAGGCCTTGTTCGCCCCTGTAAGAATACCTTAGCTTGTTATGGCTTGTAATCTCCTCACAACTTGTATGACCTTGTTTGAGGCTGTAAGGAACCCACCTTGGCTTGTTAGACCTTGTAATATTCTTACTTCTTACATGCGCATAAATGTTTCTGACATTTTTGCTGATGTAGACATGAGTTTTATACTATGCATGACTTAATAGATAAGATTGAGTATTAAATAGGCCGTTATTACTAAATAGTGGGGATGTGTGATCAGATGGAGTGCTACTTAGTGATAGTGCTGGCAGGTCAGGACTAAGTCCATAAGATGGTGGAGGTGTTACACCCTCCCCCACTAGATTTTGATTAACATCTCAGATGTTAATCAAATAGACTAATGCCGGAATATGGACTGCTAGTGATGGTGTATCACTCGCAATCCAGTGTTGGTCTGGTGGTATGCCTACTGTGGAACAGTGGCACATAATAATTAATGCAGTGGGACATTTGTCCCACTACTTGCGATACTATAAGTCAACCAAGTTGACTGTAGTCCAGGCCGAGACACGTGATTGGCCTGGAATTGTGTCAAGATGCCTAGTTTTTGGCCACTGACTTAACATGGGTTTTGCACCCATCCTGTTATGCTTGCATCAGAAATTTCTGATTCAACCACTATTGGGACAATGCCCCATGGCAGGAAACAACTCAGATACTTCCGAGAGTTGAATTTTGGTAGCATACTCAAGATTTTTGAGTACCGCAATTGAATAAATTCTAACTGAGAATTTGATATGTGGAAATTCTGCTTGGTTCTACCCCTCTTTAAGAGAAGAAGTACATGTGTCATCATCCACTGGATGTGACTTTGATGTTCACTAGGTGAATGAATGCAGGGCTTAAAGCCTTGATGGTTATATCCAGAATCAAAAGCATGAATGCTTCTACTCCTGCAATGTTAATGACTGCTGTCATAAGACAGCATTCTTGGACTGGACCTTGGTTGGGTCTGGTCATACATCTACTAGACTTGACAAATACCTTCAACCATATTGGGTTAAGGTTAGCTACAGTCAGTTCTAAGAATCACATGCAATTCACCAAGCAATTCTGGAACAATTCTGGAGCGATCCAAAACACGATAATCGCTTCAGAATCATGATTCAACTTTGACCAATGACAGGCAAAGTCCAGCGATTCTGATTTGGATTCTGAATCTGTTGTCACATCACATTGTATTTTGTGTTACAATTTCCTCCAGCGCCGCCGCAACTGTGCTGTTTCCAAGCCGTTTCTTAATGGGATCACGCTGGTTTATTCCTTCCTTCCTTCCTTAACCAGTAATTTATTTGTTCTCATCTCTGTACTTGTGTTAGTACATAAAATCCCAGATATGCATTGCCAAAAAAAGGCTTAAAAATCAATTAAAAATAGATATTTCTCCACTGCCAATTGAGCACCAGTATTTAAAATTTAAATTGTCTTCAATGGCAACAATTCCCTCTACCAACACCTCTGACACCTCCACTGGACCATGTTCATCTAGTAGCAAGCAAGCTTAAATAACCATATCACCATCAATTATCTAAACATTTGTGTACAAAACTGGATTGTCACAGCGATTCACCTTGCCTGTGATTCTGGTTTGTGATTCTGGAACTGAATCTGTTTACTGGATTGCAACCTTGATTTAAGAACTGACTGTAGATAGCCACCATATGATCAGTGCCTTCCAGTTGTATCTGTGTAAGTACGGCGTACTACACAGACTCATTTCCTACCGGTCCGGACTCAGACCTTACCTACATGTTTACTTTCCCTTTTACTTCTTTATCTCTTACTTATACTAATGCTCGTATTAAAGATCATAGCTTGTTCTTGTTATTCTGTCTGATCTTAGTGAGGCTACACACAGTGGCCTTTCACTTTTTTTAAACACCGAACAGTCTTCACACTGTCTCGCCAAAAACCATCAACACCTACTCCTCTTTGTACAAGGAAACAGGCCAGACTCGAGAACCCGACATTACCAGTCGACTCGACACCATGGCAACCATCACCGTCTCTGTCACCGTTATTGTCCCCGCCGTCTTCTCGACCCGTATCACCACAGACTACTGCCACCTTACCTGCCGTCTCCAGAATACCTCTAGTCACACATACGTCTCATGAATCTGACTCTGAAAACGAAATCACTCCATTAAAAAGTCGCTCTTCCACCATGGCACCACAGCTCGCCACAATCACACACCCCAAGTTGGACCATTGTCCTATCCTCGAAGCAGGTACTATCACTCCTCTAATTCTCCAACAATGGCGTCGGGCGTGTGAACAATATCTGAAGAATAATGCTGCTCGCACATCAGCTGACATTGTCAGTTTTGTCGCGGACGAAATGCGGGAACCAATCTTAATCCAGTGGTACACAGCAAGCCAGATTTGAATTGACAAACTCATGCTCCAAGCATACCTCGCAGAGCTTGCAGGTTTGGTCTTGAAAAAGGGATGGGAAGGGAAGATGCGACGAGAAGTAATGGGTGCAAAGATGGGAGCAGACATTAGCTTCGCGGAGTGGGCATACGAGACACAGAATCTCAATGCAATTCTCTTGCAGGCCGCACCTGCATTTGCTGTAGATGATGCTCACTTGAAAAATATCCTCGATGCACATGAGGAAAAGGCTAATAGACTCAAGCCAACTTGAGCCAACTTGAGGCCAACTTCAGTATATTTGCCAACTTGAGGCCAACCTGAGTATATTTGTCAACTTGAGGTTGACATGGGCCAACTTGAGTATATTTGTCAACTTGAGGTTGACCTGGGCCAACTTGAGTAGATTTGCCAACTTGAGGCTAACCTGGGTCAACTTGAGTAGATTTGTTAGCTTGAGATCAACCAGGGTCAACCTCAGTAGATTTGTCAACTTGAGGTTAACTTGAGATTAACTGAAGTCAACTTGAGCTTAACCTGGTATAAGGCATGTACTGAGTTCAACTGTAGAGTAGTAATGCCCAAAGTTGCTATTTAAGTTGAACTTGAATGAGGTTTAGGTTTAAAAAAGATCAATTGTGTAGACAGAGGTCATTAGGTATCTAGACAAATTCTATACAACTGGGGGTAGTGTGGGATGGGACCAGGGTAGGAAAGTGCAAAGACAGGAAGTGAATAAAGGAACATAGAGAGGCTCCCTAGAGACTGTGAATGTGCCCTACATTTAAAATGAGAGAAAACCAAGGGAGAGATGGCAAAAACATCAAAAATCACCTAAGTGAGACTGACCAGGGGAGATGACCCAGATGGAAAGTGACCAGGAAGTGAGTAGAGGAGCATGGAAGAGGGTCCTAAGCGAATGTGAAACGGGCCCTACCTCGGAAAAAATTGAGTGAAAATTGAAGGAGTTATGGCAAAAAACATTGAAAATCACCTATATGACGAGAGAGAGATGGAAAAAGTTGGGAATTGCTCTGGCGTGAGTAAGGCGATAGTGAGGGGGTACCTAGGGGATCTAAACGAGCCCTGGACAAAGAAATCGAATGGAAACTGATGGAAATATGGCAAAAACAGCGAAAATCACTTAAGTGAGAATGAACTGAGGAGTGCTGAACAACATGGGGAACTGATCATATGAGATCAAAGCAGCATAGAGAATGTCTTTCAGGCAATGTGAGTGAGCCCTACTTTGAAGAAATTGCATGAAAACTGCAGGAGATATAATAAGAAGACAAAAAAAATGCCTAAGTATGATGGTCATGTGTTAACTTATGACAAATCATTCAACTTGCATGTTCTCGCTCCTTCACCATCGTCTCTGGGATTCCCTGCTGTGTTGCCAACAAATCCATCCACCATTAGTCTTTCTTTATTACCCATTTGTTTTGTTTATTTTCTCACTGTAACTGTCTTTCTCGAGAGGCCGAGCTTGGACATGGTTAAGATAGCACAGTTACAGGCAGCTGCCACCTTTCTCGAGGTTCTTTGGAACTGGTCATGATAGAGCATTGCATTTTTACTCCTTCTTACTGTTCCTCTCTGCCTCTTTAATCTTGTCTCAGCAACTCCCCATACTGTCTGTCCCACTTAGGTGAGTTTTGGTGTTCTTGTCATATCTCCTTCAGTTTTCACTCAATTTCTTCGATGTAGAGCTCGTTTAGATCCCCTAGGGACCCTCTCCCCACCGCTTCAATATTGTTTGAATAGCTCCCCATCGTGGTTACTGTCCCCAGGTCAGTCTCACTTAGGTGATTTTCGCTGTTTTTTGCCATAAGTTCCATCAGTTCTTATTCAATTTCTTTCGTCCAGGCTCGTTTAGATCCCCTAGGTACCCCCTCACTATCGCCCTACTCACGCCAGAGCAATTCCCAACTTTTTTCCATCTCTCTCTCGTCATATAGGTGATTTTCAATGTTTTTGCCATAACTTCTTCAATTTTCACTCAATTTTTCCGAGGTAGGGCCCGTTCACATTCGCTTAGGACCCTCTCCATGCTCCTCTACTCACTTCTTGGTCACTTTCCATCTTGGTCATCTCACCCTGGTCAGTCTCATTTAGGTGGTTTTCGCTGTTTTTGCCATAATTCCATCAGTTCTTATTCAATTTCTTTCGTCCAGGGCTCGTTTAGATCCCCTAGGTACCCCCTCACTATCGCCTTACTCACGCTAGAGCAATTCCCAACTTTTTCCATCTCTCTCTCGTCATATAGGTGATTTTCAATGTTTTTGCCAGAACTTCTTCAATTCTCACTCAATTTTTCCGAGGTAGGGCCCGTTCACATTCGCTTAGGACCCTCTCCATGCTCCTCTACTCACTTCTTGATCACCTTTCATCTTGGTCATCTCCCCCTGGTCAGTCTCACTTAGGTGATTTTCGCTGTTTTTGCCATATTTCCCTCAGTTCTCATTCAATTTCTTTCGTCCAGGGCTCGTTTAGATCCCCTAGGTACCCCCTCACTGTCGCTGTACTCACGCTAGAGCAATTCCCAACTTTTTCCATCTCTCTCTCGTCATATAGGTGATTTTCAATGTTTTTGCCATAACTCCTTCAATTTTCACTCAATTTTTCCGAGGTAGGGCCCATTCACATTCACTTAGGACCCTCTCCATGCTCCTCCACTCACTTCTTGGTCACTTTCCATCTTGGTCATCTCACCCTGGTCAGTCTCATTTAGGTGGTTTTTCCTGTTTTTGCCATATTCCCCTCAGTTTTCATTCCATTTCTTTGTTATAGGGCTCGTTTAGATTTCCTAGGTACCCCCTTACTATTGCTGTACTCACGCTAAACTTTGCTATTATCTTATGTTATTATCATTTATTTTGTACTTTGTTTGTATACAAATTACATCATTTGAACACTTAGTTGTTGTGACTTGAATGTTCTTGAAGTAATATGTTGCCTACTCACAGGTGGCTTGAGATTGACTTGGGACTACTCTAGCTGAGTTCAGGCTGACTTGAGACTGACTTGAGTTGCCTTGAAGTTGCTCAAGTTACCCAAGTTGGCTTGAAGTTGGCTTGAAGCTGGTTTGAAGTTGGTTTGAAGTTGGCTTCAGTGGATTGAAATAGATCAACCTTGCATTGAGTGCTGTATGGCCCCCAATGACCATTGGGGGCCATACAGCCCTCAGGCTGGCTGAAGGGTCATCCAGGTTGGCTCAACTCTCCTTGAGTAAAGGGGGTATTTTCCTGATGAACGATATAGTGTCCAGAGAGAAAAACTTACAAGTTATTTACCACTCCAACGATGCTAACAGGGAGGATTGACACATCGCACACTCCATCCCTGTACATTCACAACAACCAATGCTCACTGAAGGCATAGTGGATTAACGCCCACTTGTCTGACAATGTTCAAGAGAAAGTTGACGTACACCTTCTACCATTTCTGAGTCCTCTCTGAACTTCAAAAGGTGGACCAAGCTGTCTGTGACTTTCTGAGCTTGGAGAGCACGAGCGTAAAAGACCTGGGTCTTGCTCAGGTTCCCGAGATACTCGTTCCTATGAATATTCAAGAGAACATTGAGATTGGTATCGGTCATCGAGGCAAAGTCGAGTTCGCCAAATTGGCCGGTCAAAGAAGCAAGGAATTGCTTGGCCACAACGCATTCGCGTCGCGCACGAGTAACTGCGCAACAGATGTAAGACGGATTTGTTAAAACACGTTATAAATACTCACCAGCATCCTCGGGAGAGCTATCAATGAGCTCAGCGTCGAAACGCATGCGCTTTCCGTACTCATTGACAAGACTGGCCGCTTCATTGGCAACAGGCGTTTCCTCGACTTTCCTCTTAAGTGATGAAGTACTCACTTCACCGGAAGCCTATGTGGAGACGTCAGCCAAAGTGTTTACAGGGCCCGAGGAAAGGATCTAAGTACCTTGGCCTTCGAGGACTTCCTAGACTCTCGGGTCTTCTTCCTCGAAGCCTGAGCGCGAGCCAGCGCGTCAGTAATTTCCGGGGGATCCTGGAACTCTTTAGTCAGTACGACCGCTCGTTGATTCCAAGCCCGAGAGCCAAATGGTCCTTTTGGGAGAGGCAAGCCCGAGCGTGAATGGTAACCCTACGGTTCCTTCAGCACAGTTATCGTGGGATCCGTACAGGCGCACGCTTCATGGATTTTATAATATATGTTAAGAAAAGAGAACTTACAAATGCGATCTGCGTAGCGGGATGATCTTCCTCCATGGGTTCGTCCTCGTCGTCGATGAGAATGGTACCTTTGGAGCTACTAGAGCTTTTAGTCGACTTCGAGGGTTCTTTGGACTCCTTGGAGAACGAGATGGTAGAAAGAGCGGCGGATTTTGCCGCATAATCGGTGGGCTTGTCATCGTTGGCAGCACTGGAAGCCCCTACTACATCGTGTTTAGACGGAAGACAGTAGTCCAGGATGGTAGCATAGCGAGGGGGCTTACCGCGGGTAGTGGTGAAAGGGCCTGGCCCTGTAGTACCAGTGACCCCCGAGGAAACCTTCTTCGACGCCGCCTGGGTTGGTATCTATAAGTGTTTGTTCTCGGATATGCTAAACCGGGCTTACCAGCGCAAGGTTGAGCTCGTTGATGAAATTGCCGAGGCGCACAGCAGTCGCAGAATGAGCAGTCTTAGCGCTGGGACAGATCTTCATCGCGCGGAGAAGGAGATCATGTCCTTGTTCAAGGACACCAACGTTCGCGGGGAATTTGAGTACTTTCTCCTTATGAAAAGACGTGGTCTATGGAGGCAGGATATCAAGGCCAGGCTTCCGTGAAAAAGGCGAAAAGAGGCTCACAAGAAGATCGACGTGCTTTTGTACAGTACTAAGAACCTCTGCCTGAAGGAGAGTCTGATCCTTGACGTACTCGATTGCATCACGGAGCCGACTGGTAGCCTCTTCAATGACTCGGCCCTCAGCAATTGATAGTCGCCACCACCACTGTGGGCACATCACTGTTCCTTCACTCATTCAGGCAGTGTACGCTCTTCATCCATAATTTTCTACACTAATTTACTGCTAAACTCAGACAGGGCATGATTACATTGTCGTTTTCATCCATGGTGTATTGAGTAAAGTCTTTTCTGTTGCTCTCCAAGTTGTTCTAGATCTTGTATTTGTTCTTCTGTTAATCATTGCTGTCCAAGTAAGTGATTTCACTTTGATTTTTCTCTGGACCCTCTTTTCAGTTAGGTAGTGGGGATAATTATTGTATGTAGTAAATATACTTTTATTGCTATACCAATTGAAAACCATCAAAGTGAGAGTGTAAGACATTCCAAATGATTGTTACCCTCACTCAGAAAGAGTGTCTAAGACAGGTCAAATGATTGTTCCAAGCATTCAAAGTGATTGCTGGACAATCCTAATGATTGTCTGAAGACACTGTGACCCATTTCCAAAAACAATCATTTAGACTGTCCTGAACAGTCAATATGAGTGTTTCATACCATCATTTGGAGTGTTTTTGACAATAATTTAGATAGCCCTAAACTGTTATATAGAGTGGTTCAGACTATCATATTGAAAGGTCAGGACAATCATTGAAAGTAGTTCAGACAACCTTTAAGAGTGATTTAGACAATCATTGAGATTGGTTCAGACAATCAATAAGATTGGTTCAAACAATCAATATAAAGGTATGAGACAATCATTATGAGTAAACTGGACAACCATTAAGAATGGTTCAGACAATCAATATGAGTGCAAGACAATCATTTAGATTGTGTTTTGGACAATCAAATTAATTGTTTTTCCTTCCCGTAGTGAACAGTTGCTTGTTAGGAGGAAAAAGTTGCAGCAACTTATAGAGAGTTGCTACTGGGTGATGTGACCTTGGAACACCACTGTACATGACCCCAGAACATATTAACATAGGTTCTGGGGCAGTGTGACCCTGTGGCAGCATACTATAAGGTGCCACAACTTTGTTTCTTCCCCCAGCCAAATGACTAGTAATTTGTACAAGTTAAATAGTAGTAGGTAATAATAGTCCATATACTCATAGTAAAAATTGTGTTCAATATATATTGCTGCTGAAAATGTCTGGGTACCTGCGGGTTTGGGTTATTTTCAGAAACATGACCCGTGATTTGACCGGGACCCGTGGGAACGGGTACCGGGATCCGGCGGATCCCAGTCAGACGGGTTTTCTCACGGGTCAAACCCGCGAGTCCCCTGTAAAGAACCGGACTCGTGTCCATCTTCAACGGCAGCTAGCAAGATCTACACATGCAGCATCAAGTGAACGTCCCTGTGAATTGTGTGATGTAAATGCAAATGCTGGAATCAAAGGGTCAAGAACCCAATTGCTTACCATCGCCCCTTTTCTATGTTGAAACTAGATTATCGCTTATGAGTCGTATCTAATCAGTAATGTGAGTGGACTAGACGCACTTGCTATACTACGATCGATGAACTGTCAATATGCTATGTTGAAACTCACCCTCAAACACTAGACGCAGCCTCTACGCAGGTTCGTATAGATGTAGTCAATTATGCCATTTGCTATTAGTCTTATGATACATAGCTTGTACACTGCCTTGCAGTACCTATGAACATTGCCTATAAATTACCATATGGACTCCATCTTCTAGGGTACATCAGGAAAAGCCGTTTTTGCATAGGTGACCCCAGAGTGGCCTAAAGCAAACTAGGTGACCTATGAATCCTATGGTGTCCAAGGAATTTGGGCTTGTCCCTTGCCAGTCAAGGCTCTTGAGGATTCCCTAGGGTATCCTAGGCAAACCCAGGGCAAGCCCAGGTGCTCCCCAGGTGTTCCCCAGGAACACCTGGGCAAACCTGGGCAAACCTAGGCTTGCCTAGGGAATCCTCAAGAGCCTTGACTGGCAAGGGATGAGCCCAAATTCCTAGGATGCCATAGGATTCATAGGTCACCTTGTTTGCTTTAGGCCACTCTGGGGTCACCTAGGCAAAAAAGGCTTTTCCTGATGTACATTATGCACATGTATATGCACTATGCTTAGCAGTATGACTCAAGTAGACTCATACATTGTTATAGGGTTTATTATATTCTGTAGTATAAATACTGCAGATATTTACCTGTAACAATAACCAAGAATCCTACTATTCGTCTGGACACTTGTTCTGCTCTCAACAAGCACTCTCATATCTTCTGTAACCTCCACACACTCTAAGGTGAGTATGCTGTCAACCTTGTGTTGACTGACTGCTGTTTCTACAGGTTATGGGCCCCGGATTGCTTCAACAACGCATGTTGTGCCCTCCATTGTGCTTACTGCACTTGGTTAGACAGTGTTCAATGAACGTCCAATGATCATTCCTGGAGTGTACAAAGTTTGCATGTTGTGCATAGCTGGTCATGGTACATGGTAACATTCATGGATTGCATTTCTCTCCATTCCTGCATTGTTCAAAAATATACATGACTTTGCACACTGACACACACATGTATTTACATAGGCACCCGATGATTGAACAAACTGTTTAAGGGCTTTGCTGTGATGGCATTCCCTTTAGGGTTTTATTCCCTGCCAGGTAGACTTGGGGTCACCGCTATAATAGCCATAAAAGCATTCATGTGCATCCGCTGGCAAACTGCAAACAATCATTGGGTTCTTGGCCTTTGTAGAATAACTGTACATACATATTACCTACCTGCTGCTTGCCTTAAGTTCTTCACATGCTGAAGGGATACTGTTTGATTGTGCTGCAAAGCACATCTGAACGTTGACTGAACACATATTCTTGGCATTCAGTTACCCTACTTGTGTTCCAATCAACTTAAGTGACTGAGTCCAAATTGGAATGATTGGATCAGTGGATGGAAAATGGATGGATAATTATATGCGATCAACACTGAAAACACTTGTCATTGGGTTCCAACTTTGTTGTTATGATCTGAGCCCACAACCTGTGGAAGCACGTCACTGACTGTTGCTCTACTTTTTCTAGAACCTTATCAACATGTCTCTCTCAAACCTCTCTAGTGTTCCTCTCCTCAATGGGGCTAACTACCCCTCATGGTCTAGTTCAATGACTGTGCTCCTCAGAGCCTCTCGTTGCTGGTCTGTTGTTTGTGGCCGTTCCACTCAACCTGTCCGCCAATATCGCAAAGCTACTGCTGACGAAGTCAAAGCTGGCACCCACAAGACCAACAAAGATGTGGATATCACGACCACTGAGCGACAGTGTGAAGAGTTGAATACAATTCTCCTTTGCCAACACTGTAATCTATATACTCAAGTTCCGGGTTCACTAGGCAGTAGATTAGCCTTAGGTTTGGTATATACTGGATTGCTACAGTCTCAACAGATGTAATAAATTGTAAGTATTACTGGAAAAGCTCAGTAATCGTCACAATAGGTGTGGTAGGTTGTAATTACTACTGGAATAGCTCAGTAACTTGTCAGGGATGCTGGTAAGATCACTATACTGGAATAATACTCAATATAGGCTTCAAAACAATATACTTAGTGGTAATGCTCAATAAGTATCAAGTTAATGGATAGTTCTCAAGGTGTTCTCTCAAGATAGTAGTCAGAGTGTATATTCACAAGATGATGGTTACAAAATAAGAAGTCTGGGGAAACAGAATCGAATCACAGGCCCCTTTTATAGTGTTTCGGTACCCCCCGGTTCCCTTATGTGACCCCTTTGGTGTAATACTGACTCTCTACTTATGGTACCGAGAATTGACTACATATGACTACTTAATATGATATGAGTCATTCAGATAATTAAGTAAACTCTGAAAAGGGTTCCATGGAGTGTCAAATCACTAATTCTATCTCCGATTAACTCAATGTATTGATTGATAGAGTGCTGCCGGTCCATTGTATCGGCTGATTCCCATTAAGCGCTCCAACGCGCTTGTTTCCCTTTAAGGCGCATAGTCCGCTTCCTGACATACAGAAAGAGATTGACGACTGGGACAACCTTGATGACCAAGCCATGGGCTTAATTGCCCTCCGACTTCCTGATGACATCAGATCCTAAAGGATGAAGCATACAAAACCTGGGCTGAAATCAAAAAGATCTATGGAAAACCTGTCACAGATTTCTATTCATTTGCTTTATCTTATATTTTATCTTATCTATCAATATCTTATCTGTGCCATGGGCTTATCATTACATTAGATCTATATCTTATTTATTACTTAAAATAGATAGATACCAGATGTATTACTGTCTAACCTTGACAGACAGTGTCACCTTTGACAGATGGTGACACCTTTTGACAGATAGTAGAACCTTGACAGTAGAACCTTCTGGAACTACCCAGAGTAAAGTACTCTGGGTCCTATTTAGTTACACATGTATATAAGTAGTGGGGTCTGCTCCTACAGTCCCCAGACTCAAGAACATCTTATTGTCTTCATACAAGCATCTCTCTCACACTTAGCTTCTTACTTCCCCTATCAACACATTAAGCAGGTGAGCTTAGATTTGTGATAAAACCCAGCTCTGCCGGTACTTTTGGCATCTTTAAAGAGGCCATTAACTTCCAAATTGATGGAAGGGCCAATCCCACCCTAGCCTTGGCTTCATTGACATCAACCTTCTCCCGCCTTGACGGCTCTGGTCTTATTCTTCCCAAACCAGTAAAAGCTATGATCCTCTTGGCCGCCCTTCCTACTCAATGGGATAGTCTTGCGATGACAATCCTTTCTTGAGATGCTACTCTCCTTACTCCATCCAATATCATGCCGATTATTCAGGATGAGTATTGCCACCGCCAATCCAACGCTACCTCACTTGCGGCCCGCATCTCCTGCGTCAAACGTCAATCTGACTCCAAATCTTCTTGGAATGATCAGAAAAAGAAGAAAGACAACAAGAAGGGAGCGCCTTACCCAGACAGCAAACCTTCTAATGACTGGTCCTCCTCTTCTGACAAAGACAAAAAGACATGCCGTGGAAAGAAAGGTGGTAAAGGCAAAGGAAAGGCTCATGAATCAGCTGAAGTTGAGACTTCCAATGTCTCTAACTTTGCCACATGCCTTGCCTTGCGCATTAATGACAGCTTCCTCCATGAAGCCTCCCACAACTCTGTCCTTGACAGGATGAAGATTGAGGAAGTAGAGGTCAATCTCTCCGATCACCTCTGGCCTCAGACCAAAGTCAATATGGACATTGATGATTACAAGGAAATGTATGGCTCTGGAGATGAGCGCCTTATTTTCTAGCAAGCTTCCCTTAATAGTTTTAAGGAAAAATTCATTGACCAATTGCACTCATTACAACAGATGTTCAATAATATGGCTGGAATATTGAACAGTCCAAATGGACCTTATGTATCACATTCTCCACGCTTCTTGAACTCTGTACCTCCTAGTGAGGGTAGATTAAATAAAATGGTTTCCAATGATGTGCATGGTGCAAATAAGAACCTTAGTCAGATATTTAATACATGGCTGCTTGATTCCGGTGCATCTGGATATTTCACTCCTTATTGGCAAGACTTTGTGTCTTATAAAAAATTCACACATCTGATACCTGTCCAGACTGCTGACAAACATATGTCAACCTTTATTGAAGGTGCCGGAACCATCTACATAAGGCATGACAACGGCGAAGGAAAAATCCTCACAACTAGTAAGTTACACCCAATGTTTTTCCAACTGCATTGCACACACTGACTTCTATCTGTTGGTTTATTAAATTGACAGGGTTGTTACACAACTATTAACGTTGAAAAATCAGTTATTTGTAAGACGGATGATGACTCAATAGTCATGACCTTATATCCCAATAACGACAGGGATAATATTCACTGGCTAAAGGCCGATGTAGTGAAATCTGAGATAGGCATGATATCATCTCCTAATGATTTTAACACCTGGCATAACCGTTTTGCACATCCCGGCGATGTCATATTACACAATGCTCCTGGAAATGTCAACGGACTACCTGAGTTGTCAATACCAGATAAAGAATCTCCATGCAAAGGTTGTGCGCTTGGAAAGGCTGCCTCCAAAGCATATCCTAAGTCCGAGAAACGAGCATCCAATCCTATGGATTTAATTCACACAGATATGGTTGAAATTCCAACCATCTCTTATCATAAATTTAAATTTGTGATCACTCTGCTGGATGACTGCTCTTCTCATGTGACTTCAATCATGCTGCGACAAAAATCAGAAGCGTTTCAAGCCTTCAAGGATTTCAAATCTTGGGCTGAAAAACAAACTGGACGCAAACTTGTGCGTTTCCGCATAGATCGAGGGGGAGAGCTTATCTCAAAGGAATTTACTTCCTTTCTCAAATCCGAGGGTATTGATATTCAAATGTCCGAACCTTATGTTCATCAACAGAATGGTAGAGCGGAATGTATCAACCGTACACTCATGGAAAAATCCAAAGCCATGCGACACCATGCATGCTGTCCAGAGTTCTGGTGGCAATTTTCATATTCCACAGGAGTACATGTGTACAACCACACACTGATCCGTTGATTGAACTGGAAGACACCAATTGAAGGTTTTCTCAAAAAGAAGCCTGATGTCTTGTACTTCAGAACCTTTGGCTGTGGTGCTTATGTCTTTATTCCTATTGACAAGCAAAAAAATAAACAATCTCCACACTCTGAAGCGATGACTTTCATTGGATATGATCAAGGAAGCAAAGGATATCTATTCATGTGTAGCGATAATTCCATAGTGCATGCTGCACAAGCAACTTTCTATGAGAAATGGTTTCCACAGTGCAAATCCGAATCTGATTCTGGAGTAAAACCCACTATACCTGTTCCTCCCACGCCTGTGAAACCTTCGCAACCTTTAAATGGTAATGGTGCAGACATTCCATTTGATCCAGAATTCCCGGAAGATCAACCACAACCGTTTACTGAACCGGATAATGGACTGCACAGTCCACCAGCTGGCCCAGATCCAGATCTGCCTGGTGATGATGATGCTCCAAATTCCGATCCTCCGGTACCATCTTGATCACCCACCCCTCCACCTCAAGCAAGAGACCCTTCACCACCTGTTCCCAATCCTAATCCATTCAGCTACCATCCTGAAGACATTGAAGCATGGAAACGTGTGAACCCCACCAGAGAATGCTGTGCACCCTTGCGCCCTGGCATGATACCCACGCCTGGCACTTGGAGCCGACAAGCTGATCGTGAAGAATGTGCTGAGCACTTTGGACACACTAGACGTGGACTTGTGCCTGCTCGCAATATAGTTCCTGATCAAGTTCCGCCACTGGTTCCACCACCACGTCCATTGAATCCTGATGACCGTATGGTCACACCGCCACCACCTGGCGCTAATCTGGATTCTGACATAGAAGAGGAAGCACTTCTGACTAAACTAGCTCAGGAAGGAGGAGTTGAATTACAAAAATACCTTCTTTTGCAAGTGATCTCTGATTCTCTAGAAGAATCATCTTTTATCACAGATCTTGACAGTAAAATGATACCTGCTAAACACGCAGCTGCTAGGAATAATCCTGATAATTGGATTTCTCCAACATCATATTGTCATTTACCATCTGCTGAAAGAAAGAAAAAGATCAATGGTTTGAAGAAATGAAATGTTTTTGAAGTAGTTGATCTACCAAAAGGTTGCAAACCTATCTGTTGTCGATGGGTTTTTACTAAAAAAATCTGATGGTCGCTATAAAGCCCGACTCGTAGCAAAAGGTTTTTCACAAGTAGAAGGTGTGGATTATGATGAGTTGTTCTCACCACTTGCCCGGTTTGAAACTGTACAAACTCTCCTAGCTTTAGCCGCATTGGAGGACTGGGAAATCCAGGCTCTTGATGTCAAACAGGCTTTTCTTTATGGCAAGCTAGATGAGGAGATCTAGATGGAACAACCTAAAGACTTCATTAAAGAAGGCACACCAAAAGTATGGCGGTTACATCATGCATTATACGGACTGACACAAGCTAGCTTATCCTGGTGCAAGGAATGTAATGCCTCCATGGGAAAATTGGGTTTAAGCGCTGCTCTTCAGATGCTGGTGTATACATCTTTAAATCAAATGGCAAAACCATAAATGCCATCATCTATGTTGATGACGCACTCTTTTTTGGCAAGGACAAAGATCTTGTTCTTAAAAAGAAAAATGAGTTTATGAAATTATGGGAATGTCGTGATCTAGGAGAACCAACTGAGTTCCTTGGAATGCGGATTACACGTGTAAATGATGAGTTAGTGCCAGAGTTGGCACTAAATTCCTGATGAAGCTGATGTTCTATGAAGTTTTGTTGGGCTTACTGGTGAGTTTATCAACCTTTCAACGTAGAGGACCAAACCATGAAGTGTCCTCAGGGCCACACATAATGCCCAGCAAGCTATGTCGAAAATCCCCCACAAGGGGATCACTAGTGAATGAAAGAGTTTGTGTATTTTGTATTTCATTTTGTATTTCATTTCATTGTTGGGATAAGGCACCTGCGGTACTTTGAGGAGCTTTCTGCAAATGTACTACATGGAAAACACTAATTTCGAGTTTTAAGCATAGCATACATGAGCGCGCCGCTGAAAGCTGAAACACTTACACTTCTTACAACCCGGAGATTTTCAAACCCACATCTTCAAGCGCATGGAGGCGTTGTGTGAGTTTATCAGGCATGCACGCAGCCCAGAGACGTCCGAGGTGGATCCACTTGAGAATGGTTCCCGTGTGGGTGGCAGGAGATGGTACGTGATTTGGGGTATTTGGGATGTGAGTATTTGGGCTGTTCTGGCTGTTCTGGCTGTTCTGGCTGTTCTGGTTCTGCGTGTTTGTGTTATTCATGTTATTCTGGCCATTTGGGGAACTGGTATCCGGGTGCTCGAATCTTGACTCGATAATCCTGACAACCACTTCAATCTTATCATGGCTCGTGAGATCCCTCAGCGCACTACTCGGACTGGGCATCTGGATCCCAAATTCTTGCAAAAAGGGCAGCATCTGTCCTGGAGACATATACATATGTGTATGTGCCTTGTCGTCCCCAGGCGTAGATGTTGGCGCCCAGATCAAGGTCATGAGGAGCCAGAGATCCATCTGGAGGAAATTCCACATTAACATTGGTATCATAGTTGAATGTGGCTGAGATGAGGGAGGTGGATAGTCAGAGAGCCAAGTGCATCTCGTCAACATCGATGTTTTCCATTGTGAGATGCTGGATCTGATGCCATGGAAATACTAGTTGGTCGAGGACATGTATGGAGATGTTGAGGCTGAGCGTGTGCAGCCTCGGCGAATTAGACCACGTGAGTATGGGTTTGGGACTCTCCTGAGGGCCAGTGGATCCAGGCATAAATGTAAATGATTCTAGCATCGTTAGTTCTTTTCTGGGTTCATTCCTCGGAAAAAATTCCAGTTTGACGAAATGAACAGAGCGCCATCTATATGCATGTGGCCACAGAATGTCAACTATAAGCAATCTGGCGTCTGGTACATTGATGAAGATATCCTTAATGCTGCTGCCCAGCAATCCCCAACTACCAGCTAGGGCTCTGCAACAGAACGGTACCATATTGACCCCTCGATGTTCTTGATACGGCACGGCATACATGACGGTAAGTAACCATATTGACCGTATTTTGACGGCTGTTACAGCCGTTAATACGGTATAGTAGATAGACTGAGCACAATTGATAGCCTGTTCACCAAACATTAAATATTTCCCAAGTTTAGGCTAATTATCCCTTAGACAGCTACTTTATGCACTTTTTAAGTATATAGTCCCCTTGCTTAGATGGCGGGAGTCTCCTTGAGATGAGCCCGGACCGCCGGCAATCTGAGCCAATCTCGGAAGAGTCCTCATCAACTCCTTTTACTTGCTATATTCTGTGCTAGAAGCATCTTATATAACTGAGTACTTGCGAGAATACATATCACGTCATCGACGTGGGAGAGATAGCGCCGGAAAGCAAAACGGAGAGCGGGGGTTGAGAAGGTCGGCATGGCGGAGGCGACTGAGGTGGGTACGGTTAAGGTGTTGGAAGTTGAGTTCAACGAATTCAGGGAAGTGGTGGTGTTCGAAGACGCAGTGGAAGCAGAAAACCGCGCGTGCAGTAGGAGACTCAAAAACGCCGGGAGAGTTGGGACGTCTGCATCCGTGCCGACACCCAGACTTGGCGGAGAGTCCACCTGCATTGCATCGCTTGAGGTCCCCTGAGCTCGTTGGGATTTATCCTGAGCCTGGCTTTGCCGGTGTCACGCAAGTACGAAACTCAAACACGCGACGACGTCGACCTCTTGAAGGTCTTTTACGGTTTTGAGAGCTAGGGATATCGAGGGCTGGTTCCAAGAAAGACCAAGGAGTCAGTAAAAATGAACGATACAAAAACAATAAAAGAACATACCCAATCGCCGCGCCGCCTCAAGACCTCCAACAAGCCGTTCCCACTCGGACTCGCACCATTCCCATCACCCATCGTCGGCGCGTTCCCACAATCTACATCCCCGACCATCACCTCTCTCCAGCAAATGCCGCACAACCTTCGACGAATATCCTGCATTCGCGTTCACCTTCCCAGTCTTTTCGGACTGCAGAACAGTATTCAACGTCTCTGAGGAAGTTATAGCTGTACGAGGAAGAGGCGTTCTGCGACCCCTCCCATGCAAAAAAACACCGCATCCGCACTCTTCGGCTGTCCCCTCCCGATAGCAGCACGCATCTCTATGAGAATTTGCCACTCCTTTTCCGCATCTACCTGCTTATCTCCCTCTGCGTACAATAGTTTGCCGAGAGGATGCAGCGAGCCATGGTTTCACGGCGGATGCTGTACCGAGACCGTTGGCGAGGATGTTGGATGGAGGGATTGAGAACAGCCCAGATGGAGGAGTTTCCAGATGAGATGGGTTGCAAGTTTGGGGATTTACGGGCTTTTTGGGATCTAGAGTTGGTCAAAGTAGGCGAGAGAGAACATTAAGTAATGCGGGGTAATACATCCACGAGGGTTATGGAGACTTTTTGGTTGTTGGCAAGGGAAGAAGGAAGTGAGATGCTAGGAAGATGGAGAAAGATATCCGGTAGTAGCAGGGCGAGTTAAGGAGAAAGGATGGTGGTGAGCCCTGCGAGGAGGACGTGTAAAAAATCGAGAGCGAGGAGAGCCACGTGTCCGTTGACCGTTGAACAATATCGCAGTATACCCTCGTCTGTGGATTTAAGTTGAAAAGAGGACCAAATCCCATTGAATAACATTCGTCGCTAAAAAAAAAAGTCAGGAATGCGAAACTTTCTTGAAGCATCAAACTCACAACAATTATAAAACCCAGACCCACTGACCGATATCTCACAAAACGCCTTTACCCTGTCCTCCAGCGGCACCTCCACCATCTGCACCACAATCGCACCCCCTTGGTGACTGGTGCCGGTGAGCTCCGGGTTGACGAAAAACACCCGGTCCTTGCGAGCTTTCAGTACTACATTTAGGACGATGTTGCCTGGATGTGCGTGTTCATGTTCACGCGTTCACGGCCAGCTCCTGGTGAAAAACCCTAATCTCGCCTTGTAACGGCGCGACATCAAACGACAACATGAGCTCTTGAGATGATATCGCTGGATTGCACTGCCTAGAAAGAGTCTCGGTTCAAAATTAAAAATTAAAGGGAATTGTAACGACATACTCATTGCGTGTATTGTACAGCTCACTTATCCCTTCAAAAAGGCGCAGTCAGCTTGTTTTCCTCTACATCCACTTCCGATCTCTTGGGAAGTGGATAGATCTGACCAGGAAGACTACTGCGATGGCTGCACTGAGCCACTTTCGGGTGAAGAGATGCGGGCATGGAATAGAGTGCAGATTGTTGTTCGATGTTGTCAATTTCCATAGAAACATCAAATTACTAGAGGTAGAAATTGAGAACAGAAGGAATGGCGAACGTCGAATGAACCTAACTCGTTATGCCAGGAGATTTAGAACGGTAATTCCAAAGACTTTGGGAGCGAGAGCTATACAGCATGCAGAGTTTAAAATTTTTTTGTATCATTCAAGCTACACTATGGAAAGCAAGAAGGGCCTGCCACGTCGGATCACGAATTTTGACATCGCCGAACTGATGGATCCAAATCGGGACATGGACCTCGGGCACCTGCTATTATAATCAGGCAATTTATTATTATCTATTCATTATTGTCTTGCTTGTTTCGAAGTTATTAGTAGGGCATACCCATGCACAGTCATGGCTATCCAAAAGGCTTTCGCAATTGTACCAGTACAAAGACAAAACCTTGGCGGTACAGTGACCATATGTACTATTCCATTTACCAATTCTTTGAGAGCCTTGCCTGACAGATGCTAAGCCAACACTGAGCTCTTTGGACTCCAATATGGCAGTCATACCCTCTGTGTAGGCTACCCTTGCTCCCTCCCTGTGTTATTTCTATGTACTACTATCCGAGTCGTACATTCGTTGTACCGTGGCCAGTTGTCGCTCATGAGTCATGAGTCATGCATGTAATCTTTACAGGTCACTGAGCTGCTGTTTTGGGGCTGAGCGCAGAACCGGCGTATGCTCCGAGTCCTACCTTCCTGCCAGACTGTTTAAGAAGACTTACGGCTCAGGCTGGAGAGGTCCTGCCATCGCAGTGTGACCCGGGATAAGTATATGTGTTATGGATTAGTCCTATGTTTTCCAAGATGTTTTCTTTATTCCTAAATAGGCTTCATAGACGATCCTTTATTTTCTTTGCTGTTTCTATCTACCACGCTGGCATACAGTATAGCACCCCAGTCAAACCCTTCAATGTGTGAGTCCTGGAGTGCTGAGTGCATATTTCTCTTACTTACTTGCTAACCAATTTACTAGCAATTACTTGAGCAATTAACTCTATTAGAGATTGTATTTACTAGTTTATATTGACATGCTAATACTACAATAATACTATGTGGAAGAGTGGAACAGCTGAATTATTTTTGTGCTTCTACTACTGAGTCTGCAGGCTCCAGTAGTGAGCTGGAGCTCAGACCCTGCCTCAGGGCTTTAGAATAACCCATGTAGAACGAAGCCTCAGTTGTAGTGTATGAACAACTGAGGGTGATGCACTGATGATTCTGGGGGCTCAAGTATAAGTTTTAGGCTGGAAGAATAGATGAGCCTGTACATCAGGAATTAAAAAGTCCTAAAGCCCAGGCTCCCCAGAGACACCCCCCCAATCCTAGGCAACCTGGGGCAACCTGAGGCAGCCTGGGATACCCAAGGCTCCCCAGGTTGTCCTGGCCTGCCCTGGGGTTGACCTGGGATGACCTGGGGGAGCCTGGGTATCCCAGGTTACCTCAGGTTGCCTAGGATTGGGGGGGTGTCTCTGGGGAGCCTGGGCTTTAGGAACTTTTTCCTGATGTAGCCGGGTGGAAGCAACTAATGGATAAACATAAAGGTGAAACAAAGAATATAGATGGAATGCCAAAGCAGTATATGTGATACGGAGGACAAATACCTTTCCTAACAACCCAGACCTGGAGCCCTCCTGAACCATATGGTGGCTGAGGTCAGGCTACTAGCAGACTCAGATGCAGCCAGCTTACGGGGACAAATGGATTTGAGCGGTAGCCAGTAAATCACAGATTCTTATTGCCGAGATTATTGGTGTATCGTAGTTATCATTATCTGAGCATCAGTAAGCCAACAATAAGTAGCTCTCCAGTTCCTTGAAAGCTGGTACTACTAGGTAGACAAAAAAGCAACCCCAGCACTAATCTAACTGGCCATTTGCATAAATATAGAATGGAATCTGAAATGTAGGCTGGCCTACCATTAGTAAATAGCATAACTGTAAGACTAGTTACTAACATGATGTCCGAGGAACACATCAAGTGATCAACTGGGGTGCTAAGTTGTAGGTACCCAAAGCTTTATGCGCCGATGCGGTAAATAGAAAGAACAAAGAAAATAATGGAATAAGGTTGAGGAATAAAGAAAGCAAAGAGAAGAAAGGATATCCTCATGCTTATCCCAAAGTGTGCGAGGTAGCGGGACTTCTATGCGGCGCGCGCAGCCCAGATCGGCTTCACTGCGACAATAACATCTCAAGTAAACAGTGGTAAAGCCACCGAGGTAATCAACCATACCGTCTGGCCCAAGTCTTGGCCCAAGTACTACTACATCACATTGACACCTTGAAGATCATGCTAATAATCATTTGTGGAATCAATGATATGCTGTTCAATTGGGTTGGCATAGGGCTTGCATAGGGCCATGATTCCAGCCTCGTTCCAGCGTTTCCGGCTGAATCCCTGGCTGAATAAGCTTGATAGATATATATGTTGAGATTAATAAGTTCAATAGAACTGAGCCTCAAGCTTGCCTCAAGCCCAAAGGAACAAATCACAAACAAATCATTCAAGTCCACCTGAATCCTGAAGCCTGATGATGCAATGTTGAAGGAAGACAAACTAGCTCAAGGAACTATTAACCTTCCATCTGATGAAGGCAATGCATTTCCACCTGTGATGAGTCCAAAGAGCTTAGCGCAGGCTGTCAGGCGCTCACAAGGCGCTCAAAGAACCAGTAAATTTAAATACGGTCACCCGTAGTATGTACTATCAAGGCTTGCACACTTACAGTCATCTTTTGCACAGCCGTGACATGGGTATGCCCTACTAAATTCTAAAAACTTCTCATTCGATGGAGGTAAGATAGTAATAGATTTACATAATTAAAACGGGTCCTCGAGGTCCATATCCCGATTTGGCTCCATCAGTTCGGCTACGTCAAAATTCATGATCCGACGTGGCAGACCCTTCTTGCTTTCCATACTACACCTTGCAAATCGCCGAAACTAGAGTAGCTTTCTGGTTTTCCGTCTGTTGAGAATGAGGAAAGAGTAAAGAAAGTCGTGGATTATCTAATTTCAACGGTCCGGTTGCGGTGTTTCGTAGCCGTAAAACCGACGCCGAGTCCAAAAGCCAAAGAGAATTCGAGAGAACTGAGGAGTCAATCCCAAAATTTAACGGTGTATGTTCATTAACATTACCTGTGCATCGATCAACACCTGTCGCCTCCGAGTCGTAGTACAACTGTACAATATAAAAGTAATCTCTTTGACCCCCAAAGCCCCCGCTGATTTGTCAGTGCTTCATTTCGGAGTTCCGGATTACGCCGTTGGGGCACGTGTGCCGTGCACACCACTGTTCCTTCTTTCCTTCTTCGACTGCGACCACCATTATCTGATTATTGATGAGTACCCAAAGGTCATATTCTGTAGGAAACTTTACCTCCACTCCGGAGATGTTTCGAGGTCCAGAAACCGAAGGTCAACGTAAGTCACTTCGCTGAACTTATGACTTGAAAATTGCGAATTCAACGCATGGCCGCAGCAAATGGACATTCATCCATGTTCTCGGGTGCATCCAATTTCGGCATAGACAGAGCAACCTTCACAAATATTTCTGGGGACAACATCAGTGAGCCGCTCATATTAGTCTTGACAGACGAAATAGTAACTAATTTGATCACCCTCATTTCAAAGCAAATATCCACAATTATAACAACTGGAGTAGGCTTTATTGATTTCATTGTTTAATTAAATAACTGACAGTCCAAACAAAGAACCGATTGATATTTGGAAAATCCGTGATTGGTTAAAGGCTCCAGATCCTTCTACTAATTTTGTGGCAGCATGCAATAAGAAGACACCAGGGACGGGAGAATGGATACTTTCAGATTCACAGTTTGTTAAATGGCAACAAGGTAAATCTGGCACCCTATGGATACAAGGCAAAGGTAAAATTCTTTTTTATGGTATTTCTCAATCTAATCATTAGCGGATCAAGTGGGCTCAGGCAAAACATTACTTTCGTATGCATGCAAAATAAAGATGGTGGTAATTTCCTGATTTCTCACATGATTTCTTAGGGCAACCATCATAAAAAATCTGCAGACTAATCCAGCATTACTCTGCTGCTACTATTATTTTGACAACCGTGATAACACACAGACCAAAACTAATGCCCAGGGTCTGATTCAGTCACTTTTGCTCCAGATGGCTACAAATGATGCAGGAATCCATCCTGCTCTGCATGAGTTATACACAAAGTGCAACCAAGGCCTTATGAAACCTACTATTGAGGATTTAAGTGATACTCTGGCAGTTGTTTCCAAGGAGTTTGGCCCAGCATATCTTGTGCTGGATGCCATGGATGAATGTAATGAACCAGTGGATGTTTTCAGGTATCTTGTGTTATGACCCGGATCTAAATCCTATACACCCAATCTTTTTTCTTCTGTAACCAACTATGAACACTATCATTAATACTTCTACTTAACATTTTACATTCATTAGTTATTCAACACCATTTGGGTTAATGCTGCACACATTCTTCCAGAACACCAGAATGATCTTTAACAGTCACTGCACAGTCTGCACAGTCATGACATCATTCTAGCTCCACAACTATGATGTCATCTTGCTACTCCACAATCATGATGTCATTCCATTGCTCCGCAGTTATGATATCACATCACTGCTCCACAGCTATGACATCATTGCATAGCCTCTTTACATCAATGACTCAATATCAGTCATTGCACAGCCAGATATCTGAGTCAACTACGGTTCCGCATACATGACTCAATATTAGTCATTGCACAGCATTACATAGTCAGACTGACTCATCTGCAGTATTTCCGCAGTTATGACTCAAATCTAGTCATTCCGCAGCATTTCCTAACTAGTACACATTGCACAGTATATAAGTAGTCTAGATTTACCAATGTACGTTAGACGTATTATTTTTCTTAAATCCAAACCCCCACTTGTTTGCTGTTATCACTTGTGTGAATCACCAGACCAACTCATTGTATCTTGTTGAGCTATCTCCAAGCTACAATACACATTTATACATCTTGTTGAGCTAACTCCAAGTTGTATCCACTAACATTGATATGCCGACTCTGGGCTATGCATAAAATGCTACTATGAAGCTGAATATCTCACACCAACACCAACACACACCAAAGACTAACATGAGTTCAAGGGGGTTATCATTGAACAAATCAGAATTCTTATTGCAAGTACATACATCTGCATCATATTTACAAGGTTGTGATAGATTTTCTGTCTCGAGATTCTAACAAACTCGGGCGTGCTTTAATCTTTATCTTTCAATTGCCTGAACTTAGACTTTACACTAAAAGTACAATTGACAGAGAGAGTATGCGCTACTCACAACACTCTCACTGCTATTAACTTTCTGGAGCATAAGGTAGTTACTGAGGACTTTGGTTTTCTTTCTTTATACTTTCTTATTTCATTTAACTTGTACTCTTGTTTAATGTGCACTTGTCACTAGAAGACACAAACCAACCACACCAACCCTGTAACAGGAATGGGGGGAGGAAAGTGCTTCCCTCTATTTCGTGGGGGACACCTTCTTATATACTGTATCTCAATATCACAGTGTAAAATACACCATACGAGTTGTGCGGGAGTACATATGCTCTTGTTATTCTTAATCTCCTCACATCAATTTCTGATGGGAAGTCCCATTTGGACCGTTTAACGTTGATACCTGTTCCTTCTGTCTAGTAGTCTTCTAGTTGTAATAAGATACCTTTGGATCGCTTCAATAGTCTGAATATAAGTCATATTTGTGGTGGGTTTCAGTATTCTTTGCACTATCATTGATTACAACTGTGTTCTGTTGCCGAGACTCAGTTTTGATGTCATCAACAATTAACATCTGTGTCTTTTAATGATGCCGCGCGATAACGGCGGATTCTAGAATACTTCGTACAGTGCATATCTTTAATACAGCATGACTTGGTGCCAAAAACACGCATATACTGCATGTTTATGCCCAAACAATTCTGGGCCGTATCAACATTCACCTGTTGAGCTATCTCCTAGTGAATACTTCTTTAATTGCCACTTGTTGAGCTATCTCCGAGTTGCAACTTCCTATTACTTGTTGAGCTATCTCCAAGTATTAGACATCACACTCACTATTACTTGTTGAGCTATCTCCGAGTACTAGACACCACACTCACTATTACTTGTTGAGCTATCTCCGAGTACTAGACACCACACTCACTACTACTTGTTGAGCCATCTCCGAGTACTAGTTCTGATTCATATTACTGCTTGTTGAGCTATCTCCGAGGGTAATCATATTATTATTTGTCGAGCTATCTCCAAATAATAACTTCTGTGAGTTTTGTATTACAAACTAGTTACTAACTTTACTTGAGCCTAGTTGTTTGAGTATATATTTTTTGCCTAGCGGTTTCAACGAACGGAAAGGCTTGCTCTATAATCTCATTAATTTCTCTTATCATTTTTACTGCTGAGTTACGTACTGTGAAGGTTTGGACAAGACTATTGATCAAGTCATAACATCTTGCTCCTGCCAGAGAAAACTTGTGCATAGCTGTAACTAGCCAATATGTAGCTGAGGCCAGCTATGGTGTCACAGAGAGCATTCATCTTAATTTGGAACAAGATGCTTTTCATGATGATGTTGCCAAATATCTTCATGACAAGCTAAAGCATCGCACACTCAAACCAGAACTGTTCACAGAAATCATTGATTATTTGACTGAAGGTGCACAGGGACAGTAAGTAATCCTAAGTGAAGATTTGATTGTGGCTAACTACAAACTGTCAAAGGTTCCGTTGGGTTGACTGCCAAGTAATTGTGCTGCAAAAATGTAAAACACCCAAAGCCATCCGGGATGCCCTAAGAAAGTTGCCGAAAACCTTGGAGGAAACTTACACTGTGGCCATTACAAGAATGAGAGAAAGTGAACATGTGCATGATGCAGAAAAACTTCTTATGTGGTTGGCTTATGCATTTGAACCATTATCAATCCAAGAGGTTACAGAGATTCTGGCTGTTGATTTGGAAGCTCAAATGTTTGATCCTGAAGCACGGTCATTGGAACTTGAAAACGGAGTTTATGATATCTTGGATTCCACATTAATTACTGTTGTTAGGGAGGAAAACATGTGGAACATTCTGGGAAAGGATATTGTTCAACTGGCACACAATTCTGTGAAGGAGTTTCTCACTCAAACTCATGCTCAAGTGGACATAAGCAAACTGTTAAAAGTCAATGAGGACTTGGGTCATTCTGTTATGTCTCAAACATGCCTTATTTATCTGCTCCAGTTTGATTCGCAGGAGATGACATTGCCCGAGAGCCTGGATATGCTTGAGGAGGAATATCCTTTAGCATTCTATGCTGCAGAAAAGTGGCCATTACATATGGAAAGGCTTGGAAATAGAGTGTCTGAGCACAAACCTGCCAGTATGGCAGTGCACTTCATGCAGCTTTCAGCAGGGGAAACAAGGATATTGTTCAGCTTCTTCTGAAGCACAAAGCAGATGTAAGAGGAATCAATAAGAATGTACTACTCCAGGCAGCTGTCAGTGAGGGAAACAAGGATATGGTTCAGCTTCTCCTGGAGCACAAAGCAGATGTAAATGCCCAAGGGGGAATGTATGGCAGTGCACTTCAGGCAGCTGTGAGCGGGGAACCAAGGATATGGTTCAGCTTCTTCTGGAGCACAAAGCAGATGTAAATGCTAAAGAAGGAATGCATGATAATCTACTCCACACAGCTGTGAAAGGGGAGAACAAGGATATTGTACAGCTTCTTCTGGAGCACAACACATATGTAAATGCCCAGGGAGGAATGTATGGGAGTGGACTCCAAGCAGCTGTCAGCAGGGGAAACAAGGATATTGTCCAGCTTCTTCTGATGCACAATGCAGATGTAAGTGTCCAAGGAGGGACATATGGGAATGCACTCCAGGCAGCTGTCATTAAGGGAAACAAAGATATTGTCCAGCTTCTTCTGGATCATAGAGCAGATGTAAATGCTCAAGGTGGAGAGTATGGGAATGCCCTACATGGGGCTTCAAGTGAGGGGAACAAAGATATTGTGCAACTTCTGCTGCAGCACAAAGCAGATGTAAATGCCCAAGGGGGAAATATGTGAATGCACTCCAAGCAGCTGCCATTGAGGGAAATAAGGATATTGTTCAGCTTCTTCTGGAGCACAATGCAGACATTAATGCCCAAGGAGGAACCTATGGGAATGCAATCCAGGCAGCTGCAGCTTCCTGGATTCAGCAAAAGGATATTGTCCAGCTTCTTCTGGATCATCAAGCAGATGTAAACGCTCAAGGTGGAGAGTATGGGAATGCCCTCCAGGGGCTGCAAGTGAGGGGAACAAAGATATTGTTCAACTTCTGCTGCAGCACAATGCAGATGTAAATGCCCAAGGGGGGAAATATGGGAATGCACTCCAAGCAGCTGCCTTTGCATCAGGAAAAGGCGTTTTTGCCTAGGTGACCCCAGAGTGGCCTAAAGCAAACTAGGTGACCTATGAATCCTATGGCATCCTAGGAATTTGGGCTCGTCCCTTGCCAGTCAAGGCTCTTGAGGATTCCCTAGGCAAGCCTAGGTCTGCCCAGGTTTCCCCAGGTGCTCCTGGGGAACACCTGGGGAACACCTGGGTAGACCTGGGCAAACCTAGGGTTGCCCTGGGTTTGCCTAGGATACCCTAGGGAATCCTCAAGAGCCTTGACTGGCAAGGGACGAGCCCAAATTCCTAGGATGCCATAGGATTCATAGGTCACCTAGTTTGCTTTAGGCCACTCTGGGGTCACCTAGGCAAAAACGGCTTTTCCTGATGTGAGGGAAATAAGGATATTGTTCAGCTTCTTCTGGAGCATAATGCAGATGTTAATGCCCAAGGAGGAATCTATGGGAATGCACTCCAGCCAGCTGCAGCTTCCTGGCCACAACACATCTGTGTTGTCCAGCTTCTTCTAAAGCACAATGCAGATGTAAATGCCAAAGGGGGAAAATATGGAAATGCACTCCAGGCAGCTTCCTGGGTGGGAAACAAGGATGTTGTCCAGCTTCTTCAGAGCACAAAGCAGATGTCAATGCCCAAGGGGGGGAGCATGGGAATGCCCTCCAAGCTGCTTCTTGGAGGAGGAGCCAGGCAATTGTCCAGCTTCTGGAGCACAAAGCAGGCCTGGGTGCAAATTCAGATTTGGATAATGATCATCAACATATTCAAATATGAATGCCTCATCATCAATATGTTTGGAGTTTGACACATCACCTGGCTAAATGTTATTCATATCATACCATGGGAAGGGAAGTCAGTAATCCTTACTGACCAAGACAGTTATGCCTGGGCTGGGGCTTGAGCTGGGGCTCCGCGCTTAAAAATATGGAGCTCAGGACACAGATATAATAATTATCTACTTGTTATTATAAGTAACTACATTGTATGATTATTTATTGTTATAACAAGACGGCATAATAATAATTCTATTGTAATCCCGCAGGCGCGTAAACTTCGGGCCTGCCTCCGCTTCCCTCCCCTCCCCTTCGGGGGGGTCCCCCAAGCCGGGAAGTCGTCGGCAGGCACGCTAAAGCCTCGTTTACGCTAGCAGAATATACCTAACCCCTAACCCCTAAATTTCGCGCTTCGCGCGAGCCTCCTTTGGCGGCGCCTAACCCTAAACCCTAACCGCTAACTTTCACGCTGCGCGCGAGCCACATTGCAATGTGTACTGAAAGCTCTGGAATGTCTGGAATGTCAACTTGTCGTGTTCCAGTGCCACCGATGAAGCTGAGAGATCCAGGAAATCAAGTTACACACCTATGAGTACACAATCACATAGCATTTGTCGTGCTCCTTCGTGTGAATGTAAGACTCTTGCCAATAGGCGTTATATGACCTGACTTACCTGGGAGAGATGGGGGATTTAAACAAAGTTGCGGGACTTTATATAAAGTCCCGCAAGGGTCATGTGATCTTCCACGACGTTATAAAGTCTCGCAACATTTGTTTTTGATCCCCCGTTGCCCTCTCCAGCAAGTCAAACTAACCATTACTGTAAAAGCATTTAATAAGTAGTTGTAGTACAAGTATAATTATTGTAGAATAGTTATTATGCTCATATTCGCGCCACATTCGCGCAAATGTCCATGAATATGGATCCTTGGGCATTTGAATGTGCACTCACATGAATGCATTTGGACTCCAGGGGGTCATTCAAGTGCGAATATGACCTTTTGAGGCTCCATATTCGCGCCGCAAATGGAAAATGCATTCGAGTGTGCAATCGTGCCCACCTCTATTCTGGACTCTATGTTGCACTAAACCTGTTGTACTAACTGTGCTTATCATTATCAACTTGCTCTTGTATTGGAACAATGGTAATTAGTAAAAATTGTATTTGAATTTGTATGCCTTGTGAGGGATTTGAAACCCTCATGTCACCTTGTATGCCTTCTAAGGAGGTGGGAGCCTTATATCGCCCTGTATCACATTCTCAAGCCTCATGAGGAAATGCTCAACCCCTTACAGCGGGCATGCACTTTTGCTGATGAAGGTTTGTACAAAGTCAAACAGGTTTTGTTTGGGTTTGTTGCTACTCAATCATAATTCAATATATCACCTATGGACACCTTATGCAATACAACCTGAGGAAACTTGGACAAACTTGAAGACTTTGTCGCCCTTCATGTAAAATACAGACAACAGGAATGCCACTTTCACCCCCCTTTGCACATCATTGGCATGAATCCCACAATGTACCCGCTGTGCCTACACACACCAACCAACCAGCCTAGTTTTTATAATGAGATAATTCAAAGGAAATCAGACAGAACATAAACCTCTTCAATTGACAGTGCTGGTACCGGTAAGTAATCCAATCTGCACTTTACTGGAATACTGGAATAAGCAAAGGTTGTAAATCAAAATGGCAGTACATGGATCATGGGTACTTATGTGTCGGGTCACGGGTGTATCTGCTTTCTTTTTGAAGGTGCCTGCAGTAAGCATGGACATGAGTCCTGGTTCCGGTAACCTGCGACCCGCAGCCCTGGTAACCAGTGCAGAAAAGTGTGACCTGGGACCGGGTCAAAACCCATGGGAACCAGTCGCAAATTAGCAGGTATTCCCACAGGTTTCACCTTCTGGTACCGGAGTATGACTGGGACTTGTGTCCATCTTTAGCCTGCAGTTGGAAACGGTTGGGCAGAAATCCTCTGTTTCATGCCTTCTCAAATGATCAAGCTGCAGGAGGCAACTTTGACACTAAACGGCCAACCTGACAGCCTTAACATTCTCATGTAAATCCAAATCCCAAATCCTTAGTGAAGAGCCTCAAGCAACAACGGATGTTAGATGCAAGAAGAGTCAAAAAATCTTCATAGGATGAGCCACCAGTGGACTGTGAAAACCGGTGTGAAGACTCTACACCATTCTTGCCATCACCAAAATGTCTGAACAATTGTAACTAGTTGTAGAAGTTTATAAAGACTCGTAACAATGAGAACATTGAACTAACCAGGTTATCATCCGATATAGCAGTGACTCGGGGTTATCATGTCCCTCATGGTTTTGAGGAAATGTAATCCCCATGTCATGGTGAAAACTGGATGGTACCAGGGCTATCATGCCCTGTCATGATGATAAGAGTATTATAATTGGGGTATCATGCATCATCACTGTGATGAGGGCTCATAATGTAGGTATCATTGTGATAAGGATTTATACTTATGTATCATTGCGATGAAAGTGTATTATGTTATACATTATGTAGCCAATATTACAAAAGCTTCTGTGGACTACCGGTAGTGCTCCCCGGCTGTGATCAACGCTGACTCTGACTGCCCGCTAGCCTCCGTGAGGTCAATCAATCAATCCTGCTAACATGTAAGTACTATTTCATAAGAGGATTTTCTTTTTAGAGTTTTTTTAGTCTGTTTCCAAGCATATTTACTCAGGATTTGCCGCTTGTTGTTTAATAGCATTAGTTTAGCTGAATTTTACCACTACTCTAATATTAAAACACATCCTCTCCATCTTCTGGCCCAAGCTCATCAATCCAATTGTCATCGTCCAGTTCAGGGTTCCCAGTGGGCACAACTTCCTCATCCCACCCAGTATATCCCTCCTCAAGTTCCTCCTCCTCATACTCGTTACCATCCCCCTTTGGATCTGTATCAGAGAGATCCAGGTTGTCTGAGTTGATTTCATCAGTGCACTCATGATCTAAGTCCCCTGAATCTGAATTAAGGATGGACACGACTCCGGGTGCCGGTAACCGGCCACCCGCCGCGCAGGTAACCGGCGGCATTAACCCCCGACCTGTGACCGGGTCTGCACCGTGGGAACCGGGACCGGGACCCGCCGGTCACAGGTTTTTGCAGGTAAACCTGCGGGTACCTGCATAAAATCACAGATACCTGCAAGTTTACTTGCAGATACCACCCAAGAAGGTGACCTGTGACCGGGTCTAACCCGTGAGAACTCGGTACCGGCACCTGCGGGTTACAGGTTACCAGGTATTCCCACGGTGAAGTAAGTCCAAGCGAGGACCGGTGGGGTCTTCCAGTCGGGTCCAATGTAGAAGTAGCAGTAAATATCACTTCAAAGGTATTAAACCTAAGAAGTAGGCTAGAGTAGATAGAAATAATAACACAATGAGCTTAACACTTAGCTCGGCACTTGTTGAACTCGCTGGCAACGTCGTAATCACACAATATAAGAGTCACAGAGTATAAGGCATCGATTAGGCGAAGGGAGAAGAGAGAGAGGGAATTAATTCATAAATCTACAAGTATGTAAAGGTACATAAATGTAGCCGAGTTGCTAAGCTAATATAATAGTGAAACTCGTGCGGAGAGATCGGATAAGGGAACAGAACAGTCTGGTCGAAGGAGAAATACCTTTAGCCTTCCGGATTTCCGATGGGAAAGACAGAGCAGTGCAGGATACACACATGACTAGAAAACAGAGCCTCCCACCTAGCTCAGTCAGTGAGGACAGAATGGAGCGACCAATTCCAAGCGTCACGGCTCAGGTGTGCTCCGACGACTGTTGTCTACCCCCTAGGAGGTACGGAGAAGTTTCGGGATCAGGAGGGGAATAATGGATAAAAGATAAATGGTAAGATCAAACAAATGATGGAATAAAACATGTGAGATAATAACACTCAATTCTGAAATACTGAATATTTGTATGACCTAGCGGTTTGGGCTGACGCAAGAGTAGGTGCAATGCGTCCTTGGGATACAATCCTGGAGAGAGGGGAGTGCGGGATGGCTGGAACGATGTAGGAGAAGTGGGAGGGACGAATACCCGGTATGTCCGGCAGTCCAATCAAATTAATGATTTGCAATCAATGTATAACGTCGTAGTAGCATCGGAATAGTGCTGGGCATGTAGGCGTACATGTGACAACATCCTTGAAACATAAGGGAGTGGGGAAATAATAGCTCGAAGCCGTAAGTGTAACACAAGCACAATAATAAAGAGAACAAGAGGTGAATAGGGCAAGTGTAGTAAGGGACAAGTAAGTAGTAAGCAATAGTAAGTAATAGAAGTGAGACAAAATAGACTGTAGGTAAAGAGTGATTTAATAATGGGGAATGAAGCAATACAGTATAAACTGGCATATAAGTGAACATCAAAGTAAACTAATAGTAAATGTAACAAGTGGAGTACTAGCTACCGCTAGAGCAGCTAGAACTACCACAACGGGTGTTACCCATAGGTACCGGAATCTAACCGAGAGTTGTGTCCATCCTTAATCTGAATTCATGTCACTGCCCAAGACCTGTTCAAAGTTGGAATCATAGACAGGTAAGTCTAGTTTGTCAATTCCTGCATCAAGTGCAAAAGGCTGCAGATACTCATGAAGCTCCTGATGCCCAATGCCATCACCTCGGAACAGCATAAAAATGTCACTTTCCACAAACCTACAATGAAATTCTGGGAAACAAAGCAAAGCAAAAAATTGTTTGCACTTACATGTTCACAAAGAAGTATGTCCAGTCCTCTTCTTCACGCTCTCTAGGCCCTTGCCATTCCAGTGTTTCAAATTACTGACCAACTGAATCTTTCGGAAGCCCATTGTCTGCACCAAGTGAATCAAAATCACCAATGAGATGCATTGAGTGAACAATGTCAGCCGGATGAAGGAAGCCAAATGCATCATCACTACTAGCATCAAGGAACTTGATTCGGTGCAGGCGCTTTGCTCTCCATCCTGCAGCCTATGAGGTGTCATACTCAAGCCATCGGACCCAGAGAAAATTGACTCGCTTCAATGGAATTGACCTGAGCAATGAACCAGGTGGAGCAGTAAAACGAACATTTGCATGCAATACTCTGACAACTCAACCATAGACAAAAGGATGGGGACTGTCTAGAGCAGCAAGGACAGCAATATCGGGATGAGTTCATGGATTAATAGAGTCCTGGCTGTTACGCAGGTCATACATAGTGTAATTATTCAGTGTAATTATTCCCGGTAAATTTGGTTACTTTCAAAAGTCAGACCATTGTATTCCTCAGCAGAGAAGACAGCCTTGTCAAAAAGCTGGTTGAAAATATAGTTCTTTAGCTTTGGAGTAAAACCCTGAAAGAAATATCAGAATATACCCCTACTTCATATGATTAGACTCACAAGTATTGCTGGATCTTTTCGATTAGTCCATAGAAAATCTGACAGTTCAAGGAAGAATTTTTTGCCCCAAGCCATCTGATACTGAGTAATAGAATCTGATTTGGGAAGTCGCTCCTCCTCCCAGACAGGGATGGCAACTTGCTTGGATGATTCATGAGCCTTTTTTGCACGACCCTTGCGCATTGAACAAAGGTATTGATCACATCTCTCATGCTGCAATCTGTCTAACATACTTAGCCCAGTATCTATAAGTGTATTTCCTTTCTAAAGTACCTTTGGCTGACCTTCTACAATATCTTGGGAGGTGGTTGAACTAGCCGTTTCTAAAGTACAAGGTTTGCCTTCCCTCTTTTGAATATATCCCTGGGTGGTGTGTCAGCTAGCTCTTATCCCACTTCAAGACGTCCCTTTTGTAGAGTAATAAGCGCCTGAGTAGAAACTAGGTTGACTAGCCTAGTGTTAACATCTCTGGGCACCTCAAGTATCCCTGCTAGCTTGGCTTCCAATTACGCTTGTAGGCATATTGTAATGGCTAGCTAAGTATTATTGTTAAGATACTAAACTTCTGCTACAACTATCACACTTGGGCTCCATATAGTTCTCTTATTGCATTGTATATACTACACAGTGTGTCAAAAGTATAGTTACATGCCTAGGCGCAAAAATTGTGTATTAACGTGGTTTTCCAAGAAGTCCTAACCAACATACCAGCCTCCGACTTGGAAGGTGCATCAGATTCTGTCAGCCCTTTTTAAAGGTCACCGATAATTGTCAAAGCTACCTTTACCATGGTCACCAATACGGTTACTGTTACAGTCACCCAATAGGCTTATTAAGCAGTTTTGGGCAGCTCTCGTTAGGGTTAGCCCCTTGGGCTAACCCTAACATTAGAGAGCTGTCCAAAACACTGCCAAAACTGGGGAGTTAGGGGTTAGGGTTGAGAATATTTTTGGGGTGCAGGGGCTTGCCCCTGCTTGTTTTAAGGTTAGGGTTTAGTTAGGGGTTAGGGTTAGGATTCAGGGTTAGGGTTTTTTTTTCCGGGACAGTGGCTAGGGTTAGGGTTAGGTAGAGGTGACTGATAGGGGGGCAGGGGGGTGTCAGTTTTCTCTCAAAATGCCTTGTTTCCGAGATATAGGCCAATCTTGGTTTTAGCAGGAGCAGACACTGGATGCAGGTTCACGTGATTTGCCGTGATATATGCTGAACAAATGTGCAAATCTCACCAAGTGGGAATCACATAATTTTTGATGCTTTTGGTAAAATCATTGTAAAATCATGTTAAAGCTGAGATATATAGATTTGTCATTAGATATTTACAAGGGGCAGAAGTTATTCTGGAGGTATGATGGAAACATGATGCTTAAAGTCAATATAAAATGCTTGTATGTCATCTCTTCCTAGTACAATATACCAAAAAGATACAGAAAAGTTATGCAAAACATCTTCTATAATTTCACCTAACTTATGGGAAGTTGCTTTCTGGTTTTTTACCTATAAGGTGCCAGAATTGTGAGAAATGTATGTTGAGAATATGATGATATATAATATTTATATGTCATCCATTCCTTGTACTATATACAAGAAACATACAGAAAAGTTATGCAAAACATCTACTATAAAAGTTGTTTTCTGGGTTTTACCAATAATGAGCCAGAATTGTGAAGGATGTATGCTGAGCATATAAAGATATATAATGCTTATATATCACACATTCTTTGCGCTATATATGAAAAACATACATAAAAGTTTTGCAAAACATCTCCTATAATTCCACTTGACTTACTGGAAGTTGCTTTCTGGGTTTTTACCTATAACAAGCCAGAATTGCAAAGGATGTATGCTGAACAAATGAGCACAATTAATACTCAAATTATTCAAATGCATCTTCATAATTAATCACAAGAGCTGGTGATTACATTTTGAAAATATGCTAAAGATAAATGTTAAAGTTATGTCAACACAGGCTCATGTAAGCTGTTTTATGAACAATGAAACTATAATGAACATATGAATGGTTAATATCACTGTTAATTCATTGTAAATGTGGCAAGTTTTGGTCTAAATGTGGGGGAGCTATGATGTATGTGATTAGCATAATTTCACTGTAATCATTACCACATACAGGGAATACATCTGTAAACTATTATACCTATTATATCATACACATTTACTATCTGTTCACAATGAGGGTACTGCATTATTAAAAAAACATGGGGTTTAAACACAATAAATGATAAGGAAACTATGATAACTTTGACATCTGCACTGATCTATATATTCATCATTACTTTAGCAGATTTGGATGAACTGACAGAAAATGTACAAAGGACAAGTGTGGATGTTATTGATTTTTGAGTTGCAAGTTGGGGTCTAATGATGTGGCAACATGGGGGATATATGAGTTGTCAATTATATGATAGAATTATGTTAAAAAGTACATGAATGTGACAATGATTTATGCAAACAATTGTGGGCAATGATATAGAAAGAGTGTGCAAAGTATGCAAAAGGTGTAGCAAAGTGATACCAAATAAATTTTTGTAAAATTTATACAAAACAAAGAAATAATGTTGAAGAAATGTTAAGTTGTGCACATTGCTGGAGTATAATCTGGTATCTAGTGTTAGCCTGGATATTGCATATCTGGTGGCCATCTGTAGCCATGGTGGAGCATATCTCGCACATGTGTATAGCCACAACAGTGTATAGTGCTTTGGTGGAACATATCCAGTACATGTATGGTACATATTTGGTGCCTATCTGTAGCCTGTATCCAGTATATATCTGGTGCCTTGGTGTAACATGACTGATATCTATTTGTTGCTGCAATGCTGTATACCTGGTGTGTATCTGGAGCCGTGGTGGGGCATATCTGGTACATATCTGGTGCCTTGGTGTAACATAACTGGTACCTATGAGTACCCTCAGGCTGGTGGCTATCTGGTGCCTTGGTAGAACATATCCAGTACACGCATGTTGCCTTGTTGTCACATACCTGGTGCCTAGCTGTAGCCTTGGTGGAACATATTCAGTACATATCTGGTGCCTTGATACTACCTAGAAGTAGCTGAGTGGATCATATACAGTACCTGCATATCTTGCACCATCTGAACTGGTACCTATCAACAGCCTCCATGTTCTATGCTTGTTGCCTATCTAGAGCCTTGCAGGACAATATTGGGTACAGATGAGTAACAGGTATGTATCACTGAGGCTACTCATAAGTACTGGTCATGTTTCACCAAGGCACCAGATATGTATCAGAAATGGTCCACCAAGGCTACAGATAGATATCAGTCATGTTACACCAAGCGCCAGATATGTACCAGATACACTCCATCAAGACCCAAGATATGCACCCAGTATAAAACACGGAGGGTACAAATAGGTACCTGTTCCATTACACCAAGGCACCAGATATGTACTGAATATATGTCACTAAGGATACAGATAGGCACCATGTATGTAACACTGAGGCCACAATTATGTACATCTTGTACTCCCTTGATAGGTGCATACATGATTGTTGGCACCCATGGGTTACAGGTTTCCAGGTATTCCCATGGGTGTTTCCCGCAGGTATCGGAATCTAACCAGGAGTTGTGTCCATCCTTACAAATAAATAGGTGGGGCAAAGGCCCGCCGCAAAAATTTGTGACATTTTGAGAAATACCATGCTCAGACCCTCCTGTTATGCATTATGGATTGCAAAATGCCCCATGCTTGGGGGTCCCGTTATGCATTATGCGGCATCTGGTCACAATTATACAGTACTGAAACATGACTGGTACTTATAAGTAGCCCACTACGGGAAGGAAAAACAATGAATTTGATTGTCTGAGACAATCATTTTTTGAAAAAACAATCATTTAGATGTTTTTTTGCCAAACACTCATTTTGGTTGTCTTGAGCAAACAATCATTTAGAATGCCCATAACTTAGGACAATCATTTTGATTGCCTGGTATTGAGGACAGTCAAAATGATTGTCTTGAGTAAGCAATCATTTGGAGTGCCTAATCTAAGACAATCATTTGGATTGCCTACTATTAAGGACAGTCAACATGATTGTCTTGAGCAAACAATCATTTAGAGTGCCAAGAATTAAGACAATCATTTTGACTATTTAATGTCAGGGTGGAGCAAGGTAGTTTATTCAATCCTCAGAAAAAATAGGATCTAGCTTAGACATGATACCTCTGCACTTATTCTTGCAGCATTCAGTACCCATCATGATAATACAGTACAAACAAACAACTGAATGAATTCCACTCTTCTGCACTTGCAGAGTCAAAGATTCAAGAAGAGGGACAAGGGGTTCTACAGGAGACACATCGGAGGTGTGAGCATCTTTGCCGCTGTGTAGTTTTTCAATTAGTTCTTTGGTTACTGGACACGTGAGTTTGACATCAAAGTATTCATTTGGATTCCCCAGCATCAGCTCTACAACTTAGCGAGCCTAGATGCTGTAGCAAATCGACAGTGGAATGGTCAGATACAGATAGACTTACCAGTGCTAGGACTGTCAAGGCACACCCAGGGCACTGAATGAAGTCCTAGATATGGCTGAAGGAGTACAGGAAAGAGAGATTTGTATCAACACGGTGTGCTCTGGGCACAATCACTTTGACAGTGAGGCTCTAAAGATGTCCACAAGTCTGGATCCAGGTAAACCTGAATCTGTTGCGCAGGTACCTGTGGGCCCCAAGGGGCTACCCGTGACCTGCACGGATCGGTGGGAAACAGATACCGGGATCTGCAGGTATTTTAACGCAGGTACTTGCGGGTACTTGCGGATCCCAGTGAACACAGGTACTCACAAGTTACTTGTGAGTACCTGCAAGTATTTAGTACTTACAATAATAGTGAAATGGCCACTACATGCAAGGTATGAGTGTGAGACACTTAGTAGGTGCTTAGTATGTAGAATAGAGTATAATGTGGGTAGAGAACAGTGGTCCTTGAGTGATACAAGTCACTGAAGTTGAAGAGGGACTATATTCATCATGATTGTATAGTGTACAACAGTGCATATAGCCACTCCTAACTTGCTACATGCTATGTGGACAGATGAGCTGCTCAGACAAGGTCTAGTGCATAGTGGAGAGCATATTCAAGCCATTATTTGAGCGAATTTTTTTTTTTCTTGCCCTCCCCACAAATACTTGCAGGTAGCACAAATTTGCTTGGATCGATACCCATGACCTGTATGGATCCGTGGGAAACGGATACCTGGATCCGCAGGTAGACATACCTGCGAGTACCTGCGGATAACTTGGACTCGTGGACATCTTTACAGTGAGCACAGAAAGATTAGGTGTGGTAAGATTATCCATAGCAACCTCAAGCAGATCATGCTGCAGGGGTATGGACATTCCTCCTGTAGGTGACATATCAATCTTCAGAGAGGTGATAGGCAAGTCCCCTGGTGGGAAGAGTGGACACTGGGAGGTCTATGCCACGAGAGGAAAGGCACAAGCTGGTGGTGATAGAGTTATGTCACATACCTTGAAAAATAGGGCCATACTCTCAAGAGACAGTAGAGGTATGTCACATACTAGACCAGGTATATCACCTGGGCCAAATGACTTAGCATCTACTGTATAATTTTGACCGTAGGTTCACGTAACGCCTAACAGCCAAAAAAATCCCAAGCCGCCAGTAATTTTCTTTTGATTATTCCAATTTTTTTCGATTTAATTTTGACCCAAATTTTCCAAATCGATGAACTTACAGTCGTAATTATACAGTATAGTCAAATGTCTCCACCGCGTGCTGTGGGGTAGTGCACAAAAAAGTTCAGTCCTGAACCTGCGTCCGGACTGAACTTTTTGAGACGGGACTCAAAGTCCGGTTCATGGTCCAGCAATTTCCCGGACCGGACCTGAAGTCCCGTCCAGCGTCCGGCCAATCTCAGAGATTTGGGACGCGTTCATAACACATTCAGACGCGTCCGGACGTGTCATCAAGCTGACTATATTGCCGACCATATGAAGTGATTCTATCACTCCTGAGGAGCAATGAGAACTGAGTCATGGCTGTGAGCTGTGACCAACAATTAAGCTTAGACACGTATATTAGTATTGCTACATAGTTTGGGTATTAAACAAGCTGGCATCAGAGCTCAGAAACAGTACCTGACTCACAACTTAAAGTGCCAATTCTGTCCAAGCTATGGCAGAGTTTCTTGGCAGTTTTTAGGATAATCTAGGAACTCCAGAGTCCACGGTTTAAATATGTAGCTAAGTAGTCTACTATGGAGAAGGTGTAGATTTTTTGTGAGGTTTCAAGCTGGGTTAGCTACTTTTGTAATACTTTTTAGACAACTTGCTATGTAGACAGTAGGGAGCATGAACCAGAATGGCTACCTTGAAGCTTCAGACTCTCCATTGTATAACTTCCCCCCATTTGGGTATTTATCTGGTCAGTTGTAAGGTTCTCCAGCGCTCTGAAGGGATTCACTTCATTGCTCCTGCTAGCTTGGGTCAATAGAGATTACTGGAGATTCTGCGCCTCACAATAGTATTTAAATCACAATAAATTTCGCGTTCAGAGTCCGGACGCATCCAGAACCCGAACCGGACGGAGGTCCAGTCTTTTCGTCCGCAAATTTTCTGAACCGGACCAGAAGTTCGGTCCTCGGTCCTCAATGATTTACTGCAAACCGGACCGAACCGGACTTTTTGTGCATTACTGTGGGGTATCAGTTTTTCCAAAAAGAGGACACATGAGTCCACCCATGCAACATCTGTACACCTTTATAAGTGATGTGCAGAAGAAGATGGTGTTTCGATTTCTTATACAGATCCACACACTTCCTCAGATGTTTTTCTAAATGTCTTATGTTTCCGATCTCTACAGAATGTTGACAGAATGTATATTGAGTGTAGGGGAATAGTGAGTCTGAGATAGGACTATAATGCACCCTTGCTGGTCAAGACCGCCTGACACCGTCTGCGACAAACCACTCCAAGCACAAGTAGACCAGAGCCGCATATAGCAAAATCTCTGCGGGGCAACTTGCTTGAAATACACAAGAACAGAGAGTTTGTTGGTGTTTATACCAAACCCTGCGTTGTGATGAAAAACTTTGGATTCTGTTCTCGGGCGTGGAAATTTCAATGGTATAGTGTTCAACATGGTGTGGATGGATGTCTCAGCGCTTGCTCAGTCGGTTATGCCGAGCTTTGAGTATTGGGGCGTTCTTGGAAGTATAATTTCTCTGGTTCATCTACTGAGAGTTCTAATTATAATGGTGGCCAAATGGAAGCGTCTGACAATGTCTAAGGCTCTAGAAAGTTTCAAATCCAAGTTATGCACGGCTACCCAGGCAATTGTTCTATATGCAAACAAGTGCACTGCTTTGCATACTTAAATGCAAAGAGCTGTAGATTGATTATGAGAAGTGGAAGCAAAGGACATTGGTCAAGGCAAATAAATTCGAGATAACACAGTGGTCACACACCACACGGACTAGTTGTATGGGCAAAATGCTCCTAAATAAATGTCACAGAATATGTACACGGAATAATCAAATAAAAACTCAGCAATTGTTGCAACACAGCTAGGGACTAGCACAAAGTCTTGTACAATGACAGAATACACAATCCGACGATCCAGAGGGTGAGGCGTTAGTGCGTGGGGCATGCATTTGACACCTACAACAGTCACAATGAAGAGATATTTCCGGGGGGAATAGCATCGTTGCACTCAAACGCTCTTGAGGGTTGAAAGCACCTATAGATGATGGTGTAAAATCATGAATTGGGCTAACAGAATAATACTTAGCCGGTCTGATATCCTGAGTGGGATCATAATCTCGCTCTGTATGTGCATTCTCCAGCCGGAGTCTCGATGATTTGGAATTAAACTTGAGGGACTGCAACAAAGCAGCTGTGAGTGGAATATCTCCTCCAAGTAAAATCAAACTAGCGTGAGCTATCTCTTGCACATGTGGGTGGAGTGATACTCAGGGTCATCGGAACGCTTTGTCGACTCGATAACTCTTGTTGTAACATTCTTAATATATTGTACAAAATTTTCCGGAGCTCTTGGGCGGCTAGGATCATACTAGACCTGTCAATAATCCGGGATTTGCGCTGGGACACATTGCTGGGCTGGTGGTATGCTGGAGCAATGATCCTTGGTGGTGGTTGAGGCCGTGGACGAGTTCTTACCCATCCGGTATCAAAATCTGAATTTGAGTCAAAGAACCACACACAGAACGATCCAAAGCACAACTTAGCAATTTTGACAACACTAGGGACAAGTGTAGCATCTCGAAACACAATGGTATCCAATGTCTGTCGACTCGGGGGGTGATAGGAAGTGCTAGAGGACATTGTACCCTCCTACACCAGTTGCAGTAGTCAAACAATAGCAGCTGGAGAAGACAACACAGTAGAATCATGAATGAAATTAGCAGAATTGCACGTAGCTGATATCATAGCTTCAGTACTCGGGTTGGATTCGCATTTGGTGCGCATATCCTCCAACAAAAGTCTTGGTGGCTGGGGATTAAACTTGGGCACTGTCTCAGATCAAACAGAATGATTGCCAGCTAGCCTTTGCACATCCAAAGTAAAATAACACTTAGCTGTCTCGGAACTCAATGTCGACTCCATATCCATCTTCCTCACATCTCTAGAACCTCCCAGGAAGGTTTCCGAGGCAGTAGGGACATCTAGGATCACTGTAGGCTCAAGAAGCTTGAACTTGTTGCTGATGCACTGTGCTAGGTTGCTCCAACGCTGGGAAAGTAATTTTCCGAGACGGTGGAGTCGATCTGGTGTCCATGGCTCTCGGGAACATCATATTGAATAATGGGCTCGCATGTGGTGATATTCAAAGTATCCAGTCCAGGTTGGGGCTCACGAATTAATTCTGGCGCTTCTTCAGGCTTAGTGGAACACTTCATTGACTCAATATTGATCATCATTGTAACATCCCCAGAACCTCCTAGGAATTTCCCGAAGCTCTGGGAACACCTGGGAGCATAGTAGACTTGTCAGTAAAATGAAACTTGCGGTGAGACACTTTGTGCGGTTGCTGAGGCGCTGGAGTAATAATTTTTGGAAGTGGTGGAGTCGATCTGGTGGTCTTGGCTCGCTCGGAACGGTTTGTACTCAAGTTCTTAGAAGTCTCCTTTTGTGAAACAGGCTTTGGAATCAAAGGTAGTGCATGTCTAGTTGCTGTAAGTACCTCGGAGTTGTTGTACATCAAAATTGTTGAATGAGTAATTCATAAGTGAGAAGGCTCATCACGTGTAGGTGCCGCAGTGACAGAGGACGTCTGTATATATCCAAAATGTATCTAGATTGTTGAGTATCAAAGGTCAGAAGTTGATCAGCAATAAGTCAATTCGTCTCAGGACAGACCCCTGGGCCAATAGGATGTACTCCGTCCGGACCACAACGGGAGCTCTATATGACATCAAATGCTGCTGACTCTGCACTCGATAACATTGGTTTCGTCTACGAAGTACCCATTGTTAGGAAATAATATTGTTGCTAACGCGCCCATAAAATCCCCATTCCCATCCTTTGTATCTGGCAAGGTGGCTGTGAGCCAAGTAGTTTGGGCTACCTACCGTATCAGCTGCTGAGCCAGATGCCCGGAGCACATATGCCGGGCGCAATCAGAGAATCCGGGAAACTGGGAGTTTGAGTCACCAGCCGCTCAGACAGTCTAAATGGTCTGAGTCGTTGATGAGGCCTTGAGATGGTGGTAAAGTAGACTGTACAATTTTACACGTGAGCGCGTGAGCCTGAGCGTTGATCTGAAAATATCACAACAAAGGTAATTTATTTGCAATTACAGACTCGTTCGTCGCTACAATAGCCTACAGAAGCCTATAGACTGACTCAGAGTGAAATAGCCCAACTCGGACATAATGACTGTCCAAGCCTGACTTGGACGACTTGTACTTTCCATTTTCCGTCTCCGCGCAATATGTGGAGCATGGAATCCGGCTGTTTCTCAATGGGAGCGCGCCGGTTAACCTTTACCTCAATGGTACAGCCAGTTTATCTACCAAGAATTTTTTAATCTTGCTTCTGATAGTGTACATTGTGTGCATACGAAAAATCCGGGACAAGCGGGATGATGACAGGCGGGATGATCGGAATGAACGGAACGAGATTGACAGATCACATGGTCACGTCAGTTGAACTTACCGCAGCACCAACACCACCAATGTACGCCGTTCCTTCCCTTACCCATCAACGCAACCGCTGGATACCTGCAACTTCATGACGCATATAAATCTCTTAATGTAACGCCCGGCCCTCTCTGCAATCCTTTTCGCCGCATACTGGGAATAGAAGCGGTCTTCAAGTTTTGAACATTGCGGTGGCCTTTACTCGAGCTTCTCTATGGCAGGCTTGCAACAACAGGATATTCGTTAGGTACTTTTAACCACAGCTATCAACGATACAAGGCCGCGACCATCCAACACAACTTGACGCCTCCCTTTCTCTCCACAGCATGACCGCCCAGACCAGTATTGATGCAACCTCCCACTCGAAGGTGCGTGGGTCACTTTAAATTATCTTGTCCCTCGCTCACCAGTCCCTTTCTTTCCTCCAGTGCTGGTGAACTCCGCTGGTGGCTGGATTGTCTTCCAGCCACCATCGTGAGGACCCTCAGCCATCGTATGGATTTCTACCTTGGGTCTGCATCCGCCTCGCCGCCTAACACACCTTGCCAAGGAGATATCACCGCCGTTGTAAGGACACCCACCGCCAGCCGTCGCTAGATTTGGAGGCGATGAACGTTTCTTCCCCCGTCACCATCTAGTCCCTCGCCTCAACACCTGGCCTCCCCTCGGAGCCCAGTACGTTGTCTTGTCAACTAGAGACTAGAGTCAAGCGCTAGGCCAACACCGTTGTATGGCAATTATTGAGTCAATTCCTAGTATGTGTACGTTGCCGCTAATCACGACCCCCATTCTCACCAGCGGCCATGCCGGACGCCATTGTAATCCGTCCAACGATTTGTCAATTGCTACATTCGCTGGTTCCGTGCTGATGCGTGCGCGTGTTTCGTCGATTGCTACATTCGCCGCTTCTGAGCTGACGCGCACGCTTGCTCTTGTTAGTTTTCCAAGTATTGCTCAGTGACTTCCTAGGTAGGCCATTGAACTCAAGCTTTAGTCTTCCCCCACGTCAACGAAAGTAACAGTCTTCCAGCTAGCCTCAATTCTAGCCCCTTGTTATGGCCTGCACGACCCATGATTCGCCTGTTAAATGGTAAGCTCCGCATACCTTTTTTTTTCAATCTTCCTCTTTCAGTGTGGTTGTTCCGTGCATCTTGATGGCTCGTTACCATTCAACATCAAGATAAGTTATTTTTTGCTTCGCCTACGCCTACAGTGATTAGCTTATCACGTCCTAACACAGTTGATCTTGGTATGCTCGCTCTCTTCGTTGTACATGCTTTCCCAAAATCCAAGATAAGTTGCCCTCTTCTGACCTCTTGTGTAGAACGGTAGGGTAGAATCTATATGTATTAAATATACTTTTACTACTATAAAGATGCTTGGAAAGCACTTGAAAATCATCAAAAGTGATGCTGTAAGACACCCCAAATGATTGCTACACACACTCAGAATGATTAGTTCAAATGATTGTTCCAAGGACTCAAAGTGATTGCTGGACAATCCAAATGATTGTCTCGAGACACTGTGACCCATTTCCAAAAACAATCATATTGAGTGTTCTGAACAGTCAATTTGAGTGTTTCATACCATCATTTGGAGTGTTTTTGACAATCATTTAGATAGTCCTGAACTGTTATATAGAGTGGTTCAGACTATCATATTGAAAGGTTAGGACAATCATTGAAAGTAGTTCAGACAACCTATAAGAGTAATTTAGACAATCATTAAGATTGGTTCAGACAATCAATATAAAAGTATAAGACAATCTTTTTGAGTAAACTGGACAATCAATAAGATTGGTTCAGACAATAAATATAAAGGTATAAGACAATCTTTTTGAGTAAACTGGACAATCATTAAGAATGGTTCAGACAATCAATATGAGTGTAAGACAATCATTTAGATTGTGTTTTGGACAATCAAATCCATTGTTTTTCCTTCCCGTAGT